>OX465585.1:903179-1138179 GCA_950022655.1 Alentia gelatinosa | reverse complement strand
TACTGTGGTGATTTGTTTTCAGTGACTGGTCTGTGACGTACTGTGGTGATTTGTTTTCAGTGACCGGCCTGCCGACTGCTACTAAATAATCTAACGCTTCTTGTGACGTGGACATGTAGACTGGCCTGTGACGTACTTTGGTGATTTGTTTTCTGGTGGTTTGTTTTCAGTGACTGGTCCGTGACGTACTGTGGTGATTTGTTTTCAGTGACTGGTCCGTGACGTACTGTGGTGATTTGTTTTCAGTGACTGGTCTGTGACGTACTGTGGTGATTTGTTTTCTGATGGTTTGTTTTCAGTGACCGGCCTGTGACGTACTGTGGTGATTTGTTTTCTGATACTTTGTTTTCAGTGACTGGTCTGTGACGTACTGTGGTGATTTGTTTTCTGATGGTTTGTTTTCAGTGACCGGCCTGTGACGTACTGTGGTGATTTGTTTTCTGATACTTTGTTTTCAGTGACTGGTCTGTGACGTACTGTGATGATTTGTTTTCTGATACTTTGTTTTCAGTGACTGATCTGTAACGTACTGTGGTGATTTGTTTTCTGATGGTTTGTTTTCAGTGACGGGCCTGCCCACTGCCGCCTCCATCATGGGAGTAGGGATCATCTGCACCATGTACACCGCGTTTGTAAGTAACAAGAAGTTTATATCTTTACCGTACTTATATAGAACTGCATCGAGAATCGTATAAATAGACAATACTCCACGAGTTTGGATGCACCGAAATCGTTATCGAGGCGAAGCCGGGTGACAATTATGGCATATCCAAACGAGTGGAATATTGTCTATTTTACGATTCGAGTGCGGTTCTGGATTTATCTCACCCCTTTCTATGGCATTAGATAGTATCAGAATATCAGAATAGTTCGAATATACCTAGCAAATCCATATATGATGTCATCTCACATTCACTACGGCACGGCCGTGGCGTAGTGTTGTCACTTTACGGGGGTGATCGTTGAGTATTTTTTCCTAATGTTTTTTCTATGGCGAAGCTTGTACCAGGGGTGAGATAAATACACAATATTACCATGATTTCGATCTGAGTGGCCGTATTCTCCGCGTAGTTGACGCGTAGTAATACTCCGAGCGATAGCGAGGTGTATTGCGTAGCGTCAACTACAAGGAGAATAAGGCCACACAGATCGAAATTATGGTAATGTTGTATTTATTACTCACTTATTTTTAGATTTAAGCAATAAATATGATCGTTAGAAAACTTTTCAACGTAATTAAGAAGTTATGTTTGGGACTACTTTCATCTCAAAAATCCGTATCCTCCGTATCCTCCGGAGCTCCGTATCCTCCTCAGTAGCGATCTGTAATCTCCATAGGCTTAGCATGGAGACTCCGTATCAGGTGGGTAATAAAATATTAACCTGCTTCTGATACAGGATTTAACAAGCATATAACTTAGTGTTGTTTCAGGGTGGTATGAAGGCAGTGGTGTTGACGGATGCCTTACCGATGGCCATCATTCTCGCTGGCATGTTGGTGTTAATGCATGTTTATTTTATGGTGTTGTTTCAGGGTGGTATGAAGGCAGTGGTGTTGACGGATGCCATACAAATGGCCATCATTCTCGCTGGCATGTTGGTGTTAATGCGTGTTTATGGTGTAATGTTGTTTCAGGGTGGTATGAAGGCGGTGGTGTTGACGGATGCCATACAAATGGCCATAATTCTCGCCGGCATGCTGGTGTTAATGCACGTTTATTTCATGGTGTATTTTCAGGGTGGTATGAAGGCAGTGGTGTTGACGGATGCCATACAAATGGCCATCATTCTCGCCGGCATGCTTGTGTAAATACATGTTTATTTATGGTGTATTAACAGGGTGGTATGAAGGCGGTGGTGTTGACGGATGCCATACAGATGGCCATTATTCTCGCCGGCATGCTGGCTCTCATCATTCAAGGCACTATTGAGGCCGGCGGCCCGGCGGAGGTGGTCCGCAAAGTCAGTGAAGGAGGCCGCGTCCAGACAGACTCGTGAGTGTTTTACTATTTTATAATAATTATCTATGTTATTTTTTGTTTTAAATTCATGCTGTTCATTTTTTATTGTCGTTATTATCTTTAATATATACAGTGTTTTTGTAGGGATTCACTTTCCTCTATGAGATCTACGTTTTTTAAATTTTTACTATTAACTTTTTTATTATTTTATATATATATTCATCTATATTATTTTATTGTCATTAACCCGCTGACTGTCACTAGACCCCCGTGTGCGCCAAACCTGGTGTTCTCAGAGCTTCATTATTAATGTGTTATTATTCTATATAAATGTTCATCTATGTTGTTGTTGTCATTGACCCGTAGACTCTCCCTAGACCCCCGTGTGCGCCACACGTGGTGGACTCAGAGTTTGATATTCTCATTAGTTTTAATGTTTTATTATTCTATAAAAATGTTCACCTATATTATTCTTGTCATTGACCCGTAGACTCTCCCTAGACCCGCGTGTGCGCCACACGTGGTGGACTCAGAGTTTGATATTCTCATTAGTTTTAATGTTTTATTATTCTATAAAAATGTTCACCTATATTATTCTTGTCATTGACCCGTAGACTCTCCCTAGACCCGCGTGTGCGCCACACGTGGTGGACTCAGAGTTTGATATTCTCATTAGTTTTAATGTTTTATTATTCTATATAAATGTTCACCTATATTATTCTTGTCATTGACCCGTAGACTCTCCCTAGACCCCCGTGTGCGCCACATGTGGTGGACTCAGAGTTTGATATTCTCATTAGTTTTAATGTTTTATTATTCTATATAAATGTTCACCTATATTATTCTTGTCATTGACCCGCAGACTCTCTCTAGACCCGCGTGTGCGCCACACGTGGTGGACTCAGAGTTTGATATTCTCATTAGTTTTAATGTTTTATTATTCTATATAAATGTTCCTCTATATTATTCTTGTCATTGACCCGTAGACTCTCCCTAGACCCGCGTGTGCGCCACACGTGGTGGACTCAGAGTTTGATATTCTCATTAGTTTTAATGTTTTATTATTCTATATAAATGTTCACCTATATTATTCTTGTCATTGACCCGTAGACTCTCCCTAGACCCGCGTGTGCGCCACACGTGGTGGACTCAGAGTTTGATATTCTCATTAGTTTTAATGTTTTATTATTCTATAAAAATGTTCACCTATATTATTCTTGTCATTGACCCGTAGACTCTCCCTAGACCCGCGTGTGCGCCACACGTGGTGGACTCAGAGTTTGATATTCTCATTAGTTTTAATGTTTTATTATTCTATATAAATGTTCACCTATATTATTCTTGTCATTAACCCGCAGACTCTCCCTAGACCCCCGTGTGCGCCACACGTGGTGGACTCAGAGTTTGATATTCTCATTAGTTTTAATGTTTTATTATTCTATATAAATGTTCACCTATATTATTCTTGTCATTAACCCGCAGACTCTCCCTAGACCCCCGTGTGCGCCACACGTGGTGGACTCAGAGTTTGATATTCTCATTAGTTTTAATGTTTTATTATTCTATATAAATGTTCACCTATATTATTCTTGTCATTAACCCGCAGACTCTCCCTAGACCCCCGTGTGCGCCACACGTGGTGGACTCAGAGTTTGATATTCTCATTAGTTTTAATGTTTTATTATTCTATATAAATGTTCACCTATATTATTCTTGTCATTAACCCGCAGACTCTCCCTAGACCCCCGTGTGCGCCACACGTGGTGGACTCAGAGTTTGATATTCTCATTAGTTTTAATGTTTTATTATTCTATATAAATGTTCACCTATATTATTCTTGTCATTAACCCGCAGACTCTCCCTAGACCCCCGTGTGCGCCACACGTGGTGGACTCAGAGTTTGATATTCTCATTAGTTTTAATGTTTTATTATTCTATATAAATGTTCACCTATATTATTCTTGTCATTGACCCGTAGACTCTCCCTCGACCCGCGTGTGCGCCACACGTGGTGGACTCAGAGTTTGATATTCTCATTAGTTTTAATGTTTTATTATTCTATATAAATGTTCACCTATATTATTCTTGTCATTGACCCGTAGACTCTCCCTCGACCCGCGTGTGCGCCACACGTGGTGGACTCAGACAATCGGCGGCACGTTCATCACGTTGTCCCTGACGGCCACCAACCAGGCCATGATACAGCGCTACCTGAGCATCAAGACGACGCGCCGCGCGCAGTACTCCACCTACTTCGCGCTCGTCTTCCAGGAGCTCTACCTGGCGCTCGTCGTCATCGTCGGCTTCGTCATGTTCGCCTACTACTACCGCTGTGACCCCGTGATCACTCAGCGCATCGCCAGTAAGGACCAGCTCGTACCCGTCTTCGTCATGGACTCACTGGGAACCATCTACGGACTGCCGGGACTCTTCTCAGCCTCCGTGTTCGCCGCCTCTCTCAGGTACGTCTCAAGGTCATATTAGACCTCAGGTACGTCTCAAGGTCATATGACACCTCAGGTACGTCTCAAGGTCATATTATATCTCAGGTATGTCTCAAGGTCATATAACACCTGAGGTAGGTCTCAAGGTCATATTACACCTCAGGTACGTCTCAAGGTCATATTAGACCTCAGGTACGTCTCAAGGTCATATTAGACCTCAGGTACGTCTCAAGGTCATATAACACCTGAGGTACGTCTCAAGGTCATATAACACCTGAGGTACATCTCAAGGTCATATGACACCTCTGGTACGTCTCAAGGTCATATGACACCTTAGGTAGGCCTCAAGGTCATATTACACCTCAGGTAGGCCTCAAGGTCATATTACACCTCAGGTACGTCTCAAGGTCATATGACACGTCAGGTATGTCTCAAGGTCATATTACACGTCAGGTAGGTCTCAAGGTCATATTACCCCTCAGTTAGGTCTCAAGGTCACATTACATCTCAGGTAGGTCACAAGGTGTGGACATGGCTGAGATAAATATTGAAAACAACTCGTTTTGGTCAAAGAAGTCATTCTCCAACTCGTTTGAATGCTACGTGATACTCGCTCGGCTGTCACCTCGTTTATATCACTCCACATCGAACTCATGGAGAACGACGACTTTGACCAAAACTTGTTGGTTTCTTCTTTAGTATATGGCGGACCATCAATAAAGTGCCACACAAAGAGGTGATACAATAACACACGGTTGTGGGTTAGTGTGGTCAGTGTACCCTCTCGTGTCAAACACTAACACTACACACCTGACGCTCAGGAGCGTTCTCTCTTCACCTTCTACACAATACACACATACTATCTTTACCCAGCCAACCACGCCTATACAACCATTTCTTACATTCCACAACCTTTTATCATCCATTTTTTTTCAATTTTATCATTGATACTGATATCTAATAAGATCTATCTTATCATTCAACTATATTAATAGAATTCATGTAAAATGTATTTACCCAAGCTGTTACCTTTGTGTTATATCCAGGTTTAAGGGTATAATTTTTACATCCCTTCTTGCTTACAAGATAGAGAGGGGCATGAGGGGGTCAGGTATCTATACGTACGATACTTTACCTACATATTTTACTGACCGGGTGTCTCACTGGTCTTTCAGCACAGTGTCGTCTGGGGTCAGGTATCTTTACGTATGACACTTTACGTACATATTTTTATGACCGGGTGTCTCGCTGGTCTTTCAGCACGGCGTCAGGTATCTTTACGTATGACACTTTACGTACATATTTTTATGACTGGGTGTCTCACTAGTCTTTCAGCACGGGGTCAGTTATCTTTATGTACGATACTTTACGTACATATTTTTATAACTGGGTGTTTGGCTGGTCTTTCAGCACAGTGTCGTCCTGGGTCAGGTATCTTTACGTATGATACTTTCCATCCATATTTTTATGACTTGGTGTCTCGCTGGTCTTTCAGCACAGTGTCGTCCTGGGTCTGGTATCTTTACGTACGATACTTTACGTACATATTTTTATGACTGGGTGTCTCGCTGGTCTTTCAGCACGGTGTCGTCCTGGGTCAGGTATCTTTACGTATGATACTTTCCATCCATATTTTTATGACTGGGTGTCTCGCTGGTCTTTCAGCACAGTGTCGTCCTGGGTCTGGTATCTTTACGTACGATACTTTACGTACATATTTTTATGACTGGGTGTCTCGCTGGTCTTTCAGCACGGTGTCGTCCGGGGTCAGGTATCTTTATGTATGACACTTTAAGTACATATTTTTATGACTGGGTGTCTCGCTGGTCTTTCAGCACGGGGTCAGGTATCTTTACGTACGATACTTTACATACATATTTTTATGACTGGGTGTCTCGCTGATTTTTCAGCACGGTGTTGTCCGGCGTCTGGTATCTTTACGTATGACACTTTACGTATATATTTTTATGACTGGGTGTTTGGCTGGTCTTTCAGCACAGTGTCGTCTGGGGTCAGGTATCTTTATGTATGACACTTTCCGTACATATTTTTATGACTGGGTGTTTCGCTGGTTTTTCAGCACGGTGTCGTCTGGAGTGAACGCTCTGGCCGCTGTCGTCATCTCTGACATCATCCACCCTCTCTACGAGAGGAAGCACCTCCGTAAGATGCGGGACACCTTCTCTGCCAGACTCACCAAGGGACTGTGTGAGTATCATTTTATGCTAGGAACCAATAGAATGTCCATCATAGATGAATGAGCGTGCAATTATGAATGAATAACAATAAAAGATTTCAGTTACATTCAGTCTATGGATAGTTTTCTGTAACCAATTTGCACCCATTTAACCCATTTCTGCAATCCCCTGAGTCTAGGAGCTAAACATATCAAGCACCAGTGGGTCAACGGGGTATTTTGGTCTCTAGTGATTGGTCATGGTCAGCTGATCATGCCTTTGAGACCCTGAGACACTGGCACCCTGAACCTTTCACAATATCATAGTGAATAGCATGCAGATAGTGAAGGGATAGACTTTTCTCAGCATGTTGAAAGTGCATGCGACCACTCTAACCTTTGATAGGCAACGTATATAACCGTGCAAGCACGCTCTAAGAACACTTAGATATAGAAACCAAGTTATGTAATACGGGCACACCCGTGATACTCTGGTGCACGGGCTCACCTGAATCACAGCACAGCAGGGATTGGCGCCCATGTCCTCTGGTGAAGAGTGTACTCACCACCACTAGACTGACCCGACCCCTACACTACTATATAATTATGCCAAACTTCACTGTCTTTATTGTAACTTTGGTTGCTGCTTCTAATTCTATTAGTTATAGTATATGTCATATAGTTAATGCCCAGCTTTTGTTTGGCCTGTTTACTTTACATGTATGTGTCTTTTACAGCTCTGGTGTTCGGCCTGGTGACTGTATGTGTATATGTGTGTTTTACAGCTCTTGTGTTCGGCCTGGTGACTGTACTATATATGTATATTTTACAGCTCTGGTGTTCGGCCTGGTGACTGTATGTGTATATGTGTGTTTTAGAGCTCTGGTGTTCGGCCTGGTGAATGTATGTGTATATGTGTGTTTAGAGCTCTGGTATTCGGCCTGGTGACTGTACTATATATGTATATTTTACAGCTCTGGTGTTCGGCCTGGTGACTGTACGTGTATGTGTGTCTTGTATCTCTGGTGTTCGGTCTGGTGACTGTACTATATATGTATATTTTACAGCTCTGGTGTTCGGCCTGGTGACTGTACTATATATGTATATTTTACAGCTCTGGTGTTCGGCCTGGTGACTGTACTATATATGCATATTTTACAGCTCTGGTGTTCGGCCTGGTGACTGTACGTGTATTTGTGTGTCTTGTATCTCTGTTCGGCCAGGTGAATGTACTATATATGTATGTTTTACAGCTCTGGTGTTCGGCCTGGTGAATGTATGTGTATATGTGTGTTTTACAGCTCTGGTGTTCGGCCTGGTGAATGTACTATATATGTATATTTTACAGCTCTGGTGTTCGGCCTGGTGACTGTACGTGTATTTGTGTGTCTTGTATCTCTGTTCGGCCTGGTGACTGTACTATATATGTATATTTTACAGCTCTGGTGTTCGGCCTGGTGACTGTCAGCCTGGCCTTTGCCGCACCCTTACTGGGCTCTACGCTGCTTCAGATCGCCATCATGGTGTTCGGGATGGTCGGAGGTCCGCTGCTAGGTCTCTTCGTGCTCGCCATCTTCTTCCCAATGGCTAATGAGTGGGTAAGTGTGTTTACATCTGTGATCATGAGTAGGAACACTTACATGTGTTTACATCAGTGATCATGAGTAGGAACACTTACATCTGTTTATTTCAGTGATAATGGGTTGGTTGATTGATATATATTCATGTTGGTGACAATGAGTCGATAAACTGACCTGTACAGAGTAGGGTAAATTCTAGACACCACTCATTTGAGGTTACGGAGCCAACACAATGCGTTTCATTAATGAATTCAAACTTGTGATGTCTCTTGATATTATGTATGTTATAATGAGTCGATTAACTGACATGAGTTTATACCTATGATAATGATTTGATGCACTGATATACGTTAATATTTGTGATAATGATTTGATGCAGATAAGTGTTCATGTCCATGATAGTGAGTTCGTTGACTGATATGTATTTGTGTCTACGCAGATGGGTTGGTTAATAAGAGTTTATGTCCGTGATAATGAGTCGTTTAAATGTGTTCCCGTCTCTCACTACAAGGGGCTGTCACTGATTGTTTAAATGTGGTCATGTCTGTGATAATGAGTCATATAGACGTGTTCATGTCTGTGATAATGAGTCATATAGACGTGTTCATGTCTATGATGATGAGTCATATAAATGTGTTCATGTCTGTGATAATGAGTCATATAAACGTGTTCATGTCTGTGATAATGAGTCATATAAATGTGTTCATGTCTATGATGATGAGTCATATAAACGTGTTCATGTCTGTGATAATGAGTCATATAAATGTGTTCATGTCTATGATGATGAGTCATATAAACGTGTTCATGTCTGTGATAATGAGTCATATAAATGTGTTCATGTCTGTGATAATGAGTCATATAAACGTGTTCATGTCTGTGATTATGAGTCATATAAATGTGTTCATGTCCGTGATAATGAGCTATTTAAACGTGTTCATGGCCATGATAATGAGTCATATTATAAATGTGTTCCCGTCTCTCATGACAGGGGGCTGTCACTGATTGTTTAAATGTGTTCATGTCTATGATGATGAGTCATATAAATGTGTTCATGTCTGTGATAATGAGTCATATAAATGTGTTCATATCTGTGATGATGAGTCATATAAATGTGTTCATGTCTGTGATAATGAGCTATATAAACGTGTTCATGTCTGTTATAATGAGCTATTTAAATGTGTTAATGTCCGTGATAATGAGTCATATAAACGTGTTCCCGTCTTTCATGACAGGGGGCTCTCACTGATTGTTTAAACGTGTTCGTGTCCGTGATAATGAGTCGTTTAAACATGTTCCCGTCTCTCACGACTAGGGGGCTCTCACTGATTGTTTAAATGTGTTCGTGTCCGTGATAATGAGTCGTTTAAACGTGTTCCCGTCTCTCACGACTAGGGGGCTCTCACTGATTGTTTAAACGTGTTCGTGTTCGTGATAATGAGTCATATAAACGTGTTCGTGTCCGTGATAATGAGTCGTTTAAACGTGTTCCCGTCTCTCATGTCAGGGGGCTCTCGCCGGGACTCTGGGCAGTCTGCTCTGCACCAGTTGGATCTCCATCGGGTCCATCGCCTACCCCAACTACCCTCAACCCATGCCTCTCTACGCAGACAAGTGTCCCTTCTGGACCAACGCCACGCAAACCCTCCGCCCGACGCCGCCTGACGACGGGTGAGTGAACTATACGTCACTCACAGAATGCCAGAGCATCGGAAGGGCACACAGGATATAGGTCTAGACATTCAAAAGACATTCTTTATCATTAGTTTTGTATGCGATTTTTTTCCCTATTTTGTGCATCAAGTTTCATGAAATGCCACATGTTTACAGTTTCAAGAATTCAGGAATCTAATTGAAAATAAATTCATCTTGAATTTCTCCAATATATAACCGATCTATAGAACGCTCATCTATCAGTAATAAACGAACGGTCATCATCTTGTCTGCCTCACGTGTGTTATCAGTCTGCTAATTGGAGGTTTCCTTTGTTTCCTTTCAGATTTACTGTTAAAGACATTTACTCCATCTCCTACATGTGGTACAGCCTGCTGTCTCTGATCGTGGCCCTCCTCATCGGTCTGCCCGTCAGTCTCTGTACAGGTAACTGTCATGTATATATATATATATATATACTGTCATATACCACACCTCACTCTGCCCGTCAGTCTGTGTACAGGTAACTGTCATGTATATATATAAATCTGAAACCCAAGCAAGGCAGGAGTGGCGGTAAATATATCTTTATTAATATCCAATTATACAAACACTGGATAATAATACACAATAATGGAACCCCAAGAGAACAGGTATTAGAAAAAAATTTCCGATCCGGTCTCGACGAGTGCCGGTGAAAAGATAGTCTGGGCCTGCGCAGTGGGGTTGTGTTTGATTTACCCGGATAACTTCCGCTACGTGAGAGTTATCCCGCCCAAATCTGAAACCCAAGCAAGGCAGGAGTGGCGGTAAATATATCTTTATTAATATCCAATTATACAAACACTGGATAATAATACACAATAATGGAACCGCCAAACCGCCAAACGACTAAAGAAAAAGGGTTTTAGATAACTTTGAATCAGAAACAATCCTATCTCGAAGTGGTTTCGAGAGATACTGATAGACACAGTCACTTGACCAGTCACCCCTAATTTTTATATCATAAATAGGTAACCCTGCACGCAACAATGCAGTCGCTCCCCCCCGACGCAGAGAGTGGGAAGTATAATGAGGAAGCGACTTTTGATCACATACGAGAAATAATTTCTTAGAAAACCAATTATAAGTACAGGGTTTCGCAGAACCCGATGATAAAAAACAAAGTAACGGTGAATCAGGATCTGTAGGTCCGGAGAATAAACGTATCCCTATGTGATGACATACACAAAACTTAAGCATAGGAATCCGAGCAAACGGAATCTCTAAAACTCTTTCACGGTTTTGAATAGTTTTTGATTTACGGATAGACACCAAGGCGCCCCAATCAAATAGAGACACATCTCTAACCAGAATACAGGAATCTGTGTCAAATAAGTTTGACTTACGAAGAAGTCCTCTGAAACCTAATATGAGGCACAACCAAAAAATACAATCCTCACATGAGGTAAAATCTAAGGAAGAAAAAATCACATCTAAATGAGGAATAGACATAGGTGGAGCCTGTGAACGGGTATCACCTAAACAACGCCTGATACCCTTTAAAGTTGAGATTACACGAAAGTCAGAAGGTGACACATGATCAAAACCATTCATTTTGTGTAAGGTCCACAAGGCAGACAAATAGTTCTGGATCGAGGAATATGACAAGGTTTCGGCCATGTAGGCAAGATAAATACACACTACTTCAATAGATGATGGTAAGGGAGAAAAATTATATATCTCACAAAAACGAAGATAATGGCGCCACTGCGACTTACGAGTCCTAATTGTATTAGGGGCCATCCAGGATTCTTGGTAGTGTTTCACTCTCTCCCGAAGCTCCTGAAGCGCTGAAACAACATAAAATCGCGGAAGGTAAGAAACTACCAAGAGGTGGCACAGAAGTAGATGACAGGCGCGATAAATAATCTGGCAGTACATTTTGGTCAGATGCAATGTGAGTACAGGTTAAATGAAAATTAAAAACAAAACTCAACCAGAACAATTCACGAAGCCAAAACATGGCTCGTACACTCCGGGACCTGCCCGTATTAATCATACACACGACTTGCGTGTTATCAGACTTGAGCCGTACCCGAAGGTTCCTCCACGACTCACCCCAGCGTAAGGCTGCACTGACGACCGGCCATAATTCAAGGACATTAATGTCCATGGACGGCGAAAAAATCCGACGGACCTAATGAAAAATGAGCCGACGGGAATAAACCCTGAGTGGAGGCAGTGGGATTCCAAACCCCAGCAACCCAGTCAGTACCCCAGGTAGCACCGAACCCCGAAAGGGAAGAGTCAGTACAGACTGGCTCCAAGTCAGGGGACTCAAATAAAATCCTGGCGGTGCCATTAAAATTTACGAGAAAACTATCCCACCATTTAAGGTCATCGAACAACCAATCTGGAATACGGCAAGTTGAGTCCCATGTATCCAGGGAATTACACAGATTAATGACCCTGCGTGTGAAAGTCCTGCCACCCCTGACTACAGTACTCACATGAGCAAGTAAACCCGCAAGTCTCTGTAGGTCCCTTTTTGAACAAGTAGATTTTCCTGCAAAATCTGAGACACATTTCTTAATTTTCAAGAGTTTTTTCCCAGGTAAGCGCAAGTCTAAGGTCTTCGAGTCAATCTCAATACCCAAGTACACTACAGAAGTTGAGGGGAACAGTACTTTTTCCCTGGCCACCTCGAAACCCACATACTCCAACAGGCCCATCAAAACACCCGTGGCGAGGGCACACTCCTCAAAAGATGAACCAATGACGATGAAATCGTCAATATAACCAAAAACTCTGTTAAAACCCCTACGGGCCATGCACCGTACTAAAAATTCCGTGAACTGCGTGAAAATGTATGGTGCACATTTAGCACCAAAACATAGGCAATTGTCTGTGAGGTAAGTGCCCCGACCATTGATGTCCCAAAGAAGACCTTGGACCTTTCTGTCCTCTGGACGAACATTTATCGATCTGTATGCAGATTTGATGTCGATAACAGACATAAAGTCGTTTACACACAAATGAGAAGTCACATTGTCAATACTCACATACGTAAATTTTTCACAGGTGTCTTTCATAAAACCGTTAACAGAGAAACCCACCGGTCTGCTACAGTCTGTAATCGGTCTAATTTTCCCTGTCGGTTTCATCACCGCACCCAAGGAGTGCACACACTGCGGGGGTGACTCCGCAACACTTAACTTACCAGCAGCAAGTTCCATACATACAATAAGATCCATCTGAGCTTTGGCATATTCTGACAAAATAGAAGAATAATTGGCACAAGCATAAGAGCTCGTAAAATCATCAACTATTTTTACCCCTTGTGACACAGCGTTGAAGATAAAATCAGCGTTGACATCCCTACCGCGATAGTGACAGTAAGCCTCGCGATAAACATTGCATGGCCTAAGTTGACACGAAACACCCGATAATTCGTGACTCCGGCAACCACCACCCTCACAAAAGGTATGGATGGAAACGTCTGAATAGTCTACGTACCAAGACGACGAGAAATAGTCCGCTATTTGTCCCTGAATCTCAGAAAAACACGAGAAGTCATCTGCAGAGCTATCCAAACACGGCAACCGGAAGTGCTCGCCGCCATCTTTGAATTCCGCAGTGAATGAATCCTGAGCTGGTACCTCCGGCGAAATGACAGTCTCTTGTATCGCTGGTTCTAAAACCACCATTTCAGGGTTCAAGTCACACATAGACAAGTTGGAAAAATTCAAAAACGCATCATCAACGGTCTCTAAACAACCAGCATTGTCACAATTGAGCAAGTCAGAAAAATCCATTTGCTGCGGATCAGTATCTAAGGAAGCATGGCTCCCGCCCGGCTGGTGCGGAGCCTCCGCAGTTACCTATTTCGGTGATTTCGGACAATCAGGGATCTTGTGCGAACCTCCACACGTGCAAATGTGCTTGTTTGGGCACGAAGGACCTTTGGGACAAACCCTGCCCTCGTGAAACAGCCAACAATAGCCCAACGGGCGATTTGGCCTCGGAGCACTCTGTTTACGATCCGCCGTCTTCTGCTGCATCGTCGAGGAGCGCAGTGTGTCGGGACCCAAGTGACGCTGCACGTACTCGTGAACACCATAACAAACAGAAGAAAGCCCGAGACATTCTGCTCTGTCTCTCACAGCCAAGTCATATTTAACGAGCGAAGCTGAAGTATGAACTTTTGATTTGTCTACAAGAAAGCGAACGTGCTTGACATAGTTCATTGCGTCACATTCCCCCTTCGAAACCAAAGATTCCAGGAGGCACAGGTTGGCACTGACAACATCTTCAACCGACCTGTCTTTAGCTGAATCCATGAGGAAAAAGGGGTCTAAATCAAACTTGACTAAACGCTTACGTTTTGATCCACAACAGTGAGTAGGGACAGAACCACGAAGAGTCGGTGAAGCATCTGTCGTCGCGTCTACAGGAAGACCACCAAGGGAAGATCCAGCTGTCGGTGCCGCAGAATGAAGAATGGACTGGAACCATACAGGAATACCCTCGGACTTCGAGTCGTCGATCTTCAGCGGCGACGAGGACGGCAAGGCAGCTGCCGGCGCCGGTGCATCAGAGGCAGGAGGACCCGCAATCGACAAACTGCCAATTTTTGACACCAACTGATCGATTTGCTGCTGTTGGCGTATGCTGGCCTGGATTAAACCCTGAAGCAAGCTGTGTGTCGAGTCTTTGGCGACTTGGGGACTTGGAGCCTGCTGAACTCGCGATTCGTCTGACTCGTCACCGCTCGTCTCGTCCGCCAGGTAAACCTTTGAATCGAATTCAATTATTGTCCTGTCAATGGCCGCTCGGCATTGTTCTGGAGATGCTTCCAGGCCCTTCGACTTGCAGATTTTCGCTCCCACGGCCATATATTTACAGAACTGACCACCCCTGGGTGGGTGTGAGAGCATGCAAGCTGAGCATGCAATCAATTTCTTACCCATGTTGAGCAAAAGGCGAGAAATACTTGTTGAAAATTGGAGGAAAAAATTTTCCGATCCGGTCTCGACAAGTGCCGGTGAAAAGATAGTCTGGGCCTGCGCAGTGGGGTTGTGTTTGATTTACCCGGATAACTTCCGCTACGTGAGAGTTATCCCGCCCATATATATACTGTTATATACCACACCTCACTCTGCCCGTCAGTCTCTGTACAGGTAACTGTCATATACCACACCTCACTCTGCCCGTCAGTCTGTGTACAGGTAACTGTCATGTATATATATATAAACTGTTATATACCACACCTCACTCTGCCCGTCAGTCTCTGTACAGGTAACTGTCATATATATATCTATACCACACCTCACTCTGCCCGTCAGTTTGTGTACGGGTAACTGTCATGTACCACACCTCACTCTGCCCGTCAGTCTGTGTACAGGTAACTGTCATGTATATATATATATATACTGTTATATACCACACCTCACTCTGCCCGTCAGTCTCTGTACAGGTAACTGTCATGTATATATGTATATATATGTATATATATATATATATATATATACTGTTATATACCACACCTCACTCTGCCCGTCAGTCTGTGTACAGGTAACTGTCATGTATATATATATACTGTTATATACCACACCTCACTCTGCCCGTCAGTCTGTGTACAGGTAACTGTCATGTATATATGCATATGTGATAAATACAAAGACAGATGTATTTCTATATAAATACTGGGGCGCCACCTACCGCCATTCCATGTACTACTACCTCCACCTCGCATTCACACAGGTGCGAGTCACTTCTCACCTGGAACTTTTTGATGCAGACGTATACTTTTTCACTTGTGGTAATCGCCATTATGGTGGTGTGTGACGTTTGTAAGACGGCATACGATGGTCGTAAACGTCCTCCAGGCTGTCCACAATGTCGTGAAAACGGTGTAGAAAGTCTCAACAAAAGTTTGCACAAGTTAGAAAGAGAAGAGAACTTGGATTATCTCGGTACCAGTCAGGCTACCGGGTATATGGACGAGCGCGGCGCCATTGGGGGCCTTCAGACACAAGACTTACCTTCAGCAAATCGGCATACTAAAACAGTATCGATGTTGGAACAAGACAATCAACGAATGAAATCGGATATTTCTTCATTACGATCAGAAGTTTCAACACTTACTTCGATGATGTCGGAAATAAGGTTGGCTCTATTGGGAAAAAAACAAGATGGCGACCAGCAGGACGCACGAAGCACCGGTAATCCATCAATCCTACACGATGATCGCCTACACTCCAAATGGGCAACTGATCCAACTACCGATGGTGCTGATAGGAATTCAACCCTGGAGAAACAAGTACCTGGAATTATACAGACATCATCCAGGGCAACATGGCCATCGACAGCGGTGCCGATAAAAAATCAAGACAATACCAAGGTATCGGATATGGACATATCTTCCAGGAAAAACCCGTCAATGCCAGTTTTTTCTTCAACGATTCCAACATGGACAGGTGTACAAGGAGTTCCAGTGGAGCAAGTGCACACATGCACAGCGAAACACGATCGTAAGCGTAAGTGCGTGACATTTTCTCTTGATAACCACTTATCTTGTGATGTGGCATCCAAGCCGACTATTGATAATATTGTCTCGGCAAGTATGTCCATGCTACGATCCATGGTGTCACAACAAATGAACGTTTCAGGGTACGCTGATCATATTGCCTTCTTAACGGACCGTAGACCATACCTGACAGGACAGGCCCTGGTCGAGTATGATCAAGCGTGCCGAGAAAAGGCTGAGCTACTAGGACCGGACTCCTTTTGTTACGGCGACCCATACTTAGTCTCAAAGTATCTGAACGTTGAAAAAACGTTGGCCTTTATTAAGTTGACGGAGAAGAAAAACCCGAAAACCCAAAAGAAATTCCGCAATGGAAAACCAGTAGGTGTCTGCTGGCGGTACAACGATGACTCAGGTTGCTCTATGACCCAGTGCAAATACAAACACCAATGTACTGACTGTGAAGGTAATCACCCGGTCGGGAAATGCCACAAGAGAGCCACAAAAACAGACCGTGATAATAAATGACTAATTCATCAACGTATGGAGGTTCCCGAAAGGTTTGATGAAAAATTTCATACCGAAATTGGTCTAAATAATACTGATTCAGTCCCTGATAATTGTGATGAGAGTGATTCTTGTAATATCGGGAGTGTGGGTCAAGAACCCTTAGACGATGAATTAGGTATTAGCTCCTTAGGAGGTACGGTAAGAGATGTTAATTTCACTTCTACTTATGCCAAGGTTAAGGAACAGGTATGTTGTGATGGTATTACAACTGAGAAGTATGTCAAGAAGCCGGTTTCTGACTGTTTTCCACCTAGACCTTGTACTGTTGGTCAGTGCGATGGTATCCACACTTTAGGTGGCACACGAAATCCCTTAAACCCTTGCGTGTTTTGGGAATTTTGTTACAATGGTGAAAAGGTTGACCGTAATGCTGATTACATCTACAATGGTGTTCTTGAAGGGTTCAAAATCGTAGATGATTCCTTTTCTGGGTCCTATGACGCTCACAATTATTCAAGCATATACAATGTTAACTTCAAAAAAGAAATGGATGAAGTAGTCCAACGCGAGCTAATTGATCAGAGAATATCAATTGTCTCGGAGCGCCCTAGATGCGTGCACGCTATTGGCGCAATAGAGAAGAAATCAGGTGGTTTACGGCCAATTACGGACTGTAAACGTCCTCTGTTTCAAAGTATTAATAACAGTATGTCCGATACCTGTTCTTCTTTCTCTTATATCAAACTTGAAAATGTTACAGATTCTATGTCACAAAATTGTTTTTTCTCAGTTATTGATGTAAAGGACGCATATAGAACAATTCCTGTCTACCCTCCTGATCGAGATCTCCAAGGTTTCAGATGGGAAATTGAAGGTTCGGTTCAATTTTTTCAATCGAATTGTTTAGTATTTGGTTTGAAGTGCGCTCCGTACATTTTTACTCAAGTTTCCGATTTTATTGTTAGATGTATGATTAACAAAGGTTTTCATCGCACGTTTGGTTATCTGGACGATTTTATTGTCCTAGGTGATTCCTTTGAAGAATGTAAAACTGCTCAATTGACTTTAATTACTGTATTACGAGAGTTCGGGTTTGGTATTAGTTGGGGGAAGGTCATCGGTCCATCACGTTGTGTCTCATATTTAGGAATTGAAGTAGACAGTGAATCAATGACACTTAGACTTCCCGCAAGTAAATTACAGAAATTGTCAGATGTTTTAGACGAATTTGATTCGAAAGAATCTGTAACACATAAAGAATTACAAGTATTATGTGGCATTTTGGCTCACTGTAGCACAATTATCAAAGGTGGTCGAACTTTTTCTAGACGCCTTATCAATTTTTGTACATACGTTAGAGATTCAAATCGCTCCCATCCAATTCCCGATTGGATACGGGACGATTTAGCATGGTGGAGAAGTTTTTCGAAAGTTTTCAATGGAATTTCTCCAATCATTCCACCGGTTGAAATTGTTATGTCCAGTGACGCGTTCATGAGTGGGTTTGGCGCAGTGTGTGGTACGGACTGGTTGATGGGAGTATGGAATGTGGACGATCAATCAATCCCGATTGATTGGATAAACAACCATCATTGGGCTAATGCACCTTCCGAACGCTATGACGGCATGGACATCAACGTATGCGAGCTCTGGCCTATTGTTATTGCCACCTATCGTTGGGGTGAATCTTGGTATGGGTGTAGGGTACGTGTATACTCTGACAACACTCAGGTAGTTACAGGCATTAACACCGGCCGCAGCAAATCAGCACGAACAATGCGTTGGCTCAGAGAGATTTTTTGGATTTCTTTCATTTTTCGTTTTCATATTGTATGTTCATATGTACCAACATTTGAAAATGTAGTCCCAGACTATTTGTCTCGCTTCTTTTCCCCTAAAAGGAAAGGTATTATTCCATTGTCTCATATCAACAATTTATGTTGTTTTCAGTCGCTGACTTAAAAGAACGAGTGGAATACTTCGAGGACTCATGGTTATCCTCAAATACGGCTAAAACAAGACGATGTCAATGGTCTCATTATTTTCGCTTTTGCCACGAATTTAGTCGTGATCCTTTACCTTCTTCAGAAGAGACTATTTGCATGTACTTATCATATATGGCCGATAGATTCAAATACTCGTCGGTAATTAACTATTTATCAGCCTTAAAGGTTCTCCATGATGTTAATAATATGGAATTTCCTGATGGACATAAGGTCAAACGAGTTTTAACAGGTATTAAACGAGTGTTAGGAGACAATGTTGTCCAGGCTCGGCCATTATCAAAACAGGACATGAACTCAATTTTTTCCACACTGGATATATCCAAAAGCGAAGATTTGGCCTTTTGGGTGGGAGCAGTACTAGGTTTTAGAGGTCTTTTTCGCAAGTGTAACATAGTAGAAGAAGAGTTTGCGATTAAAGTCTCAGACATAAAATTTTTTTCTGAATTTGTTTTGGTTTCTGTAAAAAAATCTAAAACAATTCAATTTAGTGATAGGATTTTTGAAGTCCCTTTTTCTCCAATATTAGGTTCACCATTTTGCCTTTTTTCATTGATTAATAAATTAATTTTCATGGTGAATTATACCTCAACATCATCTCAACTGGTTTCTTTTATGCGAGATGGTAAATGTATTAGGGGTACATATAACTGGTTTCAGAAGAGACTTCGTCAAAGTTGTATCGTATCTGGGGTCTCATCGGTCTCTTCACACTCTCTGAGACGCGGAGGAGCGAGTTTTCTTTTTGAAAAAGGTTTCTCCTTACTAGATATCCAGCAAAAAGGTGACTGGAAAAGTTTATGTGTATTGGTATATCTAGAACGTTCAATGAATTCACGTCTAGAATTAGATAAAGAGATCTTTTCTTTTTTTTCTTGACTTGTTTGGGCGTTTGGCAGGTTTATGTTATATTAATAAAACATTATCGCCCAAACTCAGTCGTCTCTTATATGTCTTATAATACCAACCATGTATTATCCACTGTAAATATTATATCTCCAAAGTTATCATACTCCAAGTTATAGTATTTATAATACTCACTTCCAAGCCAGAAGGATTTATGTGATAAATACAAAGACAGATGTATTTCTATATAAATACTGGGGCGCCACCTACCGCCATTCCATGTACTACTACCTCCACCTCGCATTCACACAGGTGCGAGTCACTTCTCACCTGGAACTTTTTTTTTTAACCAGGTTTATGTTATATTAATAAAACATTATCGCCCAAACTCAGTCGTCTCTTATATGTCTTATAATACCAACCATGTATTATCCACTGTAAATATTATATCTCCAAAGTTATCATACTCCAAGTTATAGTATTTATAATACTCACTTCCAAGCCAGAAGGATTTATATATATATATATATATACTGTTATATACCACACCTCACTCTGCCCGTCAGTCTGTGTACAGGTAACTGTCATGTATATATGTATATATATATATGTATATATATATATATACTGTTATATACCACACCTCACTCTGCCCGTCAGTCTCTGTACAGGTAACTGTCATGTATATATATATATATACTGTTATATACCACACCTCACTCTGCCCGTCAGTCTCTGTACAGGTAACTGTCATGTATATATATATATATATACTGTTATATACCACACCTCACTCTGCCCGTCAGTCTCTGTACAGGTAACTGTCATGTATATATATATATATATATATATATACTGTTATATACCACACCTCACTCTGCCCGTCAGTCTCTGTACAGGTAACTGTCATGTATATATATATATATATATATATATATATATATACTGTTATATACCACACCTCACTCTGCCCGTCAGTCTCTGTACAGGTAACTGTCATGTATATATATATATACTGTCATATACCACACCTCACTCTGCCCGTCAGTCTGTGTACAGGTAACTGTTATATACCACACCTCACTCTGCCCGTCAGTCTCTGTACAGGTAACTGTCATGTGCATATATATATACTGTTATATACCACACCTCACTCTGCCCGTCAGTCTCTGTACAGGTACCCCCGCCTAACCCCCGCCTAATCCCCGCCTAACCCCCGCCTAACCCCCGCCTAACCCCCGCCTAACCCCCGCCTAACCCCCACCACCACGATTCCGCAATTCCGACTCCGATCCCGCTGCTGAAAGCTAGACACTCAGTTCAGGTCCGCGCTAAAGTGGTAAAACAAGTTCACATCACTCCACATCAAACTCATGGAGAATGATGACCTTGACCTTGGCTCCTTCTTTAATGTCCTATCATAGAATACACCTCACTTCTCCTTCCTTGTCTTACAGGAGGCAACAGAGATAAGAAAGAATTTGACGCCAATTTATATTTCGCCTACCACCGGAAGTGCACGCCTTGTTTCAACGCCTGCCGCTGCGAGCGCTGCTTCCCGATCGACGACACGGAGGAGATTCTAGACACCAAGGTGAGTGTAACGTTTACACACTCATTATTTACTGATACGCAATATACCGTCTCAAATCTCATGAAGGTGAGTGTAACGTTTACACACTTATTATTTACTGATACGCAATATACCGTCTCAAATCTCATGAAGGTGAGTGTAGCGTTTACATACTTATTATTTACTGATACGTAAAATACAGTCTCATATCTCATGAAGGTGAGCGTAACGTTTACATACTTATTATTTACTGATACACAATATACTGTCTCATATCTCATGAAGGTAAGTGTAACGTTTACACACTTATTATCTACTGATACGCAATATACTGTCTCATATCTCATGAAGGTAAGTGTAACGTTTACACACTTATTATCTACTGATACGCAATATACTGTCTCATATCTCATGAAGGTAAGTGTAACGTTTACACTTATTATTTACTGATACGTAAAATACAGTCTCATATCTCATGAAGGTGAGTGTAACGTTTACATACTTATTATTTACTGATACGCAATATACCGTCTCATATCTCATGAAGGTAAGTGTAACGTTTACACACTTATTATTTACTGATACGCAATATACCGTCTCAAATCTCATGAAGGTGAGTGTAACGTTTACATACTCATTATTTACTGATGCGCAATAGGGAGCCAAACTGAACCCGATGAAACCACAGATACCCGTTTACAAAACACCATTTCCAGTGGCAGCAAGAACGAGGCTTAGTGCTAAACCTGGGGCTTTGAGGCTAGACTGTTTTTGGTCTCGTTTGTTACTTTTGAAGTGAAACCTACTACTATCGTCTCTAAATAACTCTTTTTCGAAACTACAATGACAGTTGTTAAGTTTATTAAAAATTTGGATCTAAAAGATTGGAGAATGACACATATTATCTCGAACCTAAATTGTCAAAGTACTGAGCGCCTACATCTGGAAATGGTGTTTTGTAAACGGGTATCTGTGGTTTCAGCGAGTTCACTTTGCCTCACTATGTACTGTCTGTACTAGCGACTTCGTCGAGTTGGAACCGTCTTTTTTTTTACCAGACGTTCATATATGCTCTAACGTGGCCCTAGCGATAACGGGACGTACTACAATCTAAGATGTTTCTGACGGTGGTAACGGTAAATTTACCGTTATTAGCCTCTAATCACTCTGTCACTCTACGCAATTTAGAGGGCTGTGTAGTGCATATTCGTCAGAACCAATCAGATCTTGTCAAACTGATGCTATAAATAGAACAACGAACCACGTTATTCCTTTCACCTGACCAATATCAGCCGTGCTCTCTTACACCTTCAAGGATCCACCCACTTTGAATGCGGACGGTCCGTAAACAGACTAGTGTAAGCTGTACTGTGATTGGTTCCGACGAATGTACGCACTAGACAGTGGTGGAGGGACAAAAACAGGCTGTACAAAAATTTTCAACCGGAATTTGATTAACCTGCAACTCCAATATATTCTCCTAGCTGAGGTTAGGTTTGCTCAAGCTTACCGCTATTCACAGAGACTATGATATGGAGAGTGTGTGGCCGCACTGCAATCATATCTTTTGTTATATGCATGCTTACCAAACGGCAGAGACTACAGTTAGGAGAGTGGAGAAGTAATTAACATACTTTTGCGCCTGCGCAAAGGGCACATCCTGCGTGTTGGTAGTAGTCTATCTGTTCAAGGATTCTGAGATGTTTTATAAACTCTTTGTAATGAGTAACAATGCGTAACCTTCAAATATCGAGGTGTGTTACGTAGGGCATTCACCTGATACAGTTAAGATGGCGTAAATAATGTGATATTATTTGATAATGAGTTCACTCGTGCTCCCGGTGTGATGCGAAAATCGGTTACCTTGCGAAATTCCGCTTTTATCGCCCACTCTACTCGCGCATGCGTGTGGAGAACTTCCTGCGCTCACATTTCACGGACTATTCTGCAAAGAGAGAAAACCGAGCAGCGCAGTGTCCGTTTTTGCGGCCGGACGTACCCGTTACTACGTTGCATGACGTTAGCGCCGCTCTCGTGAAATATCGTTCGATCGATGAAACGTGCAAAGTTGCTTGTATTACTATTAGCAAGCTTTAGTGCCGTGATAGATCTGGGAGGAGAGTGTTACCAACTAGGATGAGAGCGCCCAATGATTTCCGCACTCTCCAATCGTGAAATTCATGACTGCGCATGCTCGTGGACGATAAAAGTGGACTTTCGCAAGGTAACCATATTTCGCATCACACCGCATTGCAAATATACGCCAACTGACAGTCCGTCTGTGCCATAGACAGTGGCGCCGCCATGGAAGACAGGTGGAACTACAATACATTATTGGGATCTTGTAGATTGAATTTGTTGTTATTGATCGATTTCACATATTTGAGCTATTTAAACTGTATTACGTGAATGTCCCATGTTATTTACCTCAATATCTGGTCATCATGCAGTCTCACTTCTTACAGGGTGTTCTTAAAACATCTCCGAACTCAGGAGCAGGCAGCGGGCTGTGCCCAAAGCATTGCCAACGTCATCTTGCCCTGGTTACTGACTTCCAGTCTATCTGTGTGTCAACCGCCCTGGATATCGGAGAGTGAACTTGATGATATAGATTCATCTCATATATCTAAGCAATGTAATCTGTATCATGTGAATGCCTCATATTAGATACCTCGATATTTAGTTATTACACACTTTCGCATCATACGAGGAGTTTAAGAAACTTCACTGAACATGCAAACCTGCACAATGTCCACCATTTCAAAATTTAAAGTTATTCTCTCGTCCAATCAGATTGCGCTATCTCACATTTAAAGAACTCTGTATGGCCTATCCAAAGGCGGGCCGTTCAAGAAATCAGAGTTTGTGCACAGGTATATATATATAATGATATTGCATACGTCTTGTCTGTACCCATCATACAGGTTCATACGGAGTGTGTGTTTATCGTTGACAGCTTTACGACACGAGTCTAGCCGTGAAGCATCAGTCCTTGGACAGCGTGTTCAGCATGTATGCAGAGAACCCGGTTAATATTAAGAGAAAATTACCAGACTGTGGGCGAACTGTCTTAGTTCGAGGTCACCTAATGTCCGCCATAGGTGACCGAGAACTAAGACATAGTTCTGTCCACAGTCTGATCATTATTATTACATACCTTTATTCAATCAGAAAGACGCCATTTATCGGGTCTTCCAGTCACAACTGCTCCATGTTGACACCGTCTGTTACTAACCAGAAACCCCGAAGGATGTGCTCGTTGCGCATGCATGAAAATATTTAAATGAACCTCACTCTCCTCATCATAACTGGTTTAGGTGACTGCCACACATAAGATACCTCGATGAGTGTATCGCGAGTTTAAAGTCGCGATTCGATGTTGTCTGTCATGTTGTTTTTGGTCGTGAAGACAACGATTATGCACGCTAATAGAATAGCAGACACTAGGCTACACGCACGTTAGAATATTGCAGTGTGACGAAGCACACCATAGTGGTCCGTAGTCAACGAATACTACACCCCTGTGAGAGACATTTGCACATAGGTATGTAATAATTAGTCTCTCGTCCAATCAGATTGCGCTATCTCACGTTTAAAGAACTCTGTATGGCCTATCCAAAGGCGGGCCGTTCAAGAAATCAGAGTTTGTGCACAGGTATATATATATATAATGATATTGCGTACGTCTTGTCTGTACCCATCATACAGGTTCATACAGAGTGTGTGTTTGTCATTGACAGCTTTACGACACAAGTCTAGCCGTGAAGCGTCAGTCCGTGGACAGCGTGTTCAGCATGTACGCCGAGAACCCAGTTAATATTGTATACATCTTGTCTGTACCCATCATACAGGTTCATACAGAGTGTGTGTTTGTCATTGACAGCTTTACGACACGAGTCTAGCCGTGAAGCGTCAGTCCGTGGACAGCGTGTTCAGCATGTACGCCGAGAACCCGGGCCTGGCAAAGCGGACCAGTATCGCCATCCAGCTGGGCTCCACCGGCCTCATCTCCGGCCACCTGACGCACCGCGCGCCCGACACCGTCTTCTCCATCTCCCACCCGCCCGACACACTCGCCGAGATCGCCGAAGAGGAGGACGAGGAACCCGCCGCCTCTGGCCTCTCCAACCCAGGGTACTCCACCTTCGGTGTCCATGACGTCACAGCAGCAGAACACGGGTCACATGACGAGCATGACGTCACAGACAGTGCACAGCGCCACGGTGCGGGCATGATGAGCACCGAACTTTAAGTCCATGTTTGGAAAGTGTACAGCACCGATCTCTAAGTCTGTGTTTGGAGAGTGTACATTAGGGAATTCTAAGTCTGTGTTTGGAGAGTGTACATCAGAGAACTCTAAGTCGTGCTTGGAGAGTGTAAAGCATAGAACTGTAAGTCTGGGTTTGGAGATTGTAGAGTTCACAACTTTAGGTCTGTGTTTGGAGAGTGTACAGCAGGGTTATCTAAATATGTGTTTAGAGAGTGTTCAGTTGGGAACCAAGTCTATTTTTGGAGAGTGTACAGCAGGAAACTCTAAATATAGGTTTAGTGAGTGTAGGGTATGGAACTGTAAGTCTATGTTTAGAGAGTGCACAGCAGGGAACTCTAAGTCTATGTTTGGAGAATGTACATCAGGGAACTCCAAGTATGTGTTTGGAGAGGTACAGCAGAGAATTCTAAGTCTATGTTTGGAGAGGGTACAGCAGGGAACTCCAAGTATGTGTTTGGAGAGGGTACAGCAGAGAACTCCAAGTATGTGTTTGGAGAGTGTACAGCAGAGCACTCTAAGTATTTGTTTGGGGAGTGTAGCTTAAGGCCTAGTGTAAAGGCTGGCACAGTTCAATGCTCATCCATGTTGTAAAATAAAAAGACTGTTTTTGTTCATCAATGTCGTGTGTGGAGTGTTTCACTGTGTAAACCCGAGTACTTTGAGATTCAGACAGAGCAGTGAAAACACTCACACATCCTGCATCTGAGCGGGGAACCTGAGATCCTACCAGAGTCCATGTACAGAGGGCGCTTATAGCCGTGTGCCCAACACTTATACCAACAGGAAATGCCACTCTAATTTTGCGGTGCTTTCAGTTTGTAGGACATTTGTCAACTTATTTACATCGCTATTCATCTAAATCTTGGTATGAAAATGACACTACTTTGTCATGGGACCATGACATCACATGACGTCATTTGCTGCTAATACTGTTCTACCTTTAAATCTAATGCTCACAAGTCTGCGGTAATTGAAGTTTTCAATGAATATGAGTGTTTTCTTTAATCTAGGGACACATCTCCCGAACAACAGGCAGAACCTCTCCCCCGTAAAGTAGGAAATCAAAACCCAGAAACCGCCTCCATCTGTGATTATCTGGGAGTGATAATTCATCTAGAAAGGCTGGAGGATGACTTTAAATATCAAATTGTCAAATACGATGTCCAATCTTCCTTCGTCCTTCCGTTGCACTCTCCCAGCAGAGATCTTGCGCTCTACTTCCTGCGGCCGCTGGTATCTCTGCCCCAACCTGCCTGTTTGGGCTCAAATCTGGCCCAAATTCTGAGGGCTTTTGGGGGTATTTTGTGTTCTACTTATAAATAGAAATAATCATATTTATATGGTAATAATATACAGTCGTTTCTATTATTTGTTATGTCAAATTATACATAGTCATAGGGAGTATTTTCTTCAGTGGAAGGCACCTCATGTGTTGCAGGGTTTTGTTTGTCAACATATCACATGTGCTCCCTTGAATAGACAGTCAAATCAACTGTCGATTCAGATTATAAAGTGGTTTAAAGTTGAGAAAGAAACAGCTGGATTATCTCTGGAGCTCAATTAACAATTCCTATATCTCCCAACTCATAATATATGAGTTGCTTGAGTTTCATAACTTTTTACAGTTGGATTGTTTTGAATCTGACATGTTGGCTGATTCCCCCTGTCCTTAGTGGATACCCTGAGAACCAGCGTATGACGTAACTGGTTTGGGGCAGAGATTAAGTCAGCACTAGCGCCGCGAAGGTTCTGGGGGGAGAGTGCTTCCGCTGCTGGGAGAACCTCTTTAGGAAGATGGCGTGTCCAGAACTGCAGAGAATGTGATTCATGATTACGCATGGGAAATTAACCAAACCGGGTGAAATTTGCAAGATCTATGTATTTTTTCTTCAGTATATATATTCCTGTGTTCTTTTTTTGCCAAGTGGACGAATTCGGTTGAAAAGGATGTAATTTATATATGACTCCTTACCTTCAATAAAGAATATTTAAGAAAAAATACCATGATAAGATAATATTTACTGATTACAACGTTCTTTGCACACTCATGTGACATTTCTGGTAAATTCAGGTGGGTTGAAAATCCACAAAACAGTTTGTTGAAGGTGGTTGTTATTTCAGAGAAATGGTCATGAACTACCACGTAGTTGAGGGTATTGATGTGAGGGGGCGCCACCTGAGGTCCAGTAGAGGGCGCTGCTGGCACCTCGTCTCACCTGGGCCCTGTTTTTCAGTCACGATATCCTCTTTGTAAGATATCTTACAGCTGTCAGTGTACTATAGATAAGACATCTTTGGGGATCGGCCAACGATTGTCCGTCAAGAGCACTTAGACTGCAGCCAGGTGTACTATAGATAAGACATCTTTAGGGTCACGTGGTTCCAAATGTCTTCCAAAGTGTCTTAGACCTAAGACATCTATGGACATGTCGTACAGAATGCGCAACTTCACTTCCCGTAGGAATTAAGCAATGAAATTTTAACACGAGTAAGGTATACATATAACCTATAATCATACCAAATATGAAGAAAATCGGCCGCACCGTTCCGAAGATATCGAGGTTTGAAGTTCGTCATAGCAATCTCTGCTCTGGTGGCCAGTGTACCCCTACGCTCACGTGACTCTAATTTATGCAGTGACCTCCAGTTCACTGGACGTGGGAGGGTGCAAAGGCCAGAGCAGACGATTGCTATGACGAAGTTCAAACGCCGATATCTTCGAAACGGTGTGGCCCATCTTCTTCATATTTAGTACGATTATAAGTTATATGTCTCCCTTACTCGTGTTAAAATTTCATCCCTAGATTCGCATGGGAAGCACGGGAAATCCTCTATATACACACAGTGAGCTTTGATAGAGCCTGAGACAGTTCTAGACTTGAGACACTTTTAGCGGCGATCGAGCGCGCCGCACTGAGACCGTGTCTATAGCACACCCGCCATTTTGTGTCTTGCAAATTGTCTTCCAATCGTGGAGACATCTTAGGGTATCGTTGGGCGATTATGTCTTGACTGAAAAACAGGGCCCTGGCTCGCTCAGTCCGCTGCCATCGGGCCCCCAGGTAGGACCTAGCCTACGAGCTGGAAATGTAGTCCCTTCCGTTTACCCCACCCCTAATATAAAATCACCTAGACTTAACATTGAGTTTCCGTATGCCACGCTGGCTGGCATACGGAGTTTTATATGCCACTAGTGGCATACAGAATTGTTACCATGTAATATTCCAAAACTGAGGAGACGGGGTAGGATCAAATCAAAACCTGATTCGTTTTATTCGTGGCCACTGCATGCCACTCCTGGAGTTTTGGTTCCGGACTCACTATGCCAAATTCCTGTCGTGGAATACGGTGGCCAAGATTAAAACTCATCCAGTTCTACGATAGTACGCCATAGAGATCCAGGGTTGATGTGGATCAACTTTATTGAACACTTGTGGACGACCTTATGGGCGGCTAATATACTGTCTAAAGGGCACAATCCACCAGGCCAATTTCTCACCCCTTAAAGGCATATCGGACAATTTGGCTTGAAAATCAAAACCCATATCATTTTCCTGAAGTCCAGCCTTCTGTCTAAAGCTCTATTCTCACCACATAAGATTATCGTGAAACTGGAGGAGTTTTAATCTTGGCCACCGTATTCCATGACTGGAGTTTGGCAGAGTGACTTCATGAGGCGAAGCCGAGTGAAGTCCGGAGCCAAAACTCCAGGAGTGGAATGCGGGGGCGACGATTAAAGCGAATCAGATTTTGATTTTATCCTACCCCGTCTCCTCGATTTTGGAATATTACGTAATAACAATTCTGTTTGCCACTAGTGGCATATAAAACTCTGTATGCCAGTCAGCATGGCATACGGAAACTCAATGTTAAGCCTATGGGATTTTATATTAGGGGTAGGATAAATTATAGTATCATCCTCTCATGTTACATGAACGTGAAGAGAAAGTTGAACGCTTATAAAATAACTCACTGCTCCAGCTAGGTCACCCCTGAGTGATGAATAAGGTCATAAATACCCCCCCCCCCCACCTAACATACAAGGCACAGGTGGTCATAAATACCCCCCCCCCCCACCTTACATACAAGCCACAGGTGGTCATAAATACCCCCCCCCCCCACCTTACATACAAGCCACAGGTGGTCATAAATACCCCCCCCCCCCCACCTTACATACAAGCCACAGGTGGTCATAAATACCCACCCCCCCACCTTACATACAAGCCACAGGTGGTCATAAATACCCCCCCCCCCACCTTACATACAAGCCACAGGTGGTCATAAATACCCCCCCCCCCCACCTTACATACAAGCCACAGGTGGTCATAAATACACCCCCCCCCACCTTACATACAAGCCACAGGTGGTCATAAATACCCCCCCCCCCCACCTTACATACAAGCCACAGGTGGTCATAAATACCCCCCCCCCACACCTTACATACAAGCCACAGTTGGTCATAAATACCCCCCCCCCCCCCCACCTTACATACAAGGCACAGGTGGTCATAAATACCCCCCCCCCCCCACCTTACATACAAGCCACAGGTGGTCATAAATACCCCCCCCCCCCCCACCTTACATACAAGCCACAGGTGGTCATAAATACCCCCCCCCCCCACCTTACATACAAGGCACAGGTGGTCATAAATACCCCCCCCCCACCTTACATACAAGCCACAGGTGGTCATAAATACCCCCCCCCCCCCACCTTACATACAAGCCACAGGTGGTCATAAATACCCCCCCCCCCCACCTTACATACAAGCCACAGGTGGCCTGTCCCTGCAGGCTGAGCTTGCGAGCTCTGTGCTGTGATTGGCTGCTGAAAAACAGCCAATAAGGACTGACTAGTCTCATTCTGGTCAAACATATCAGAGTGTCGGTGTTAGAGGAAACTAGACCGGGCGATAATGAGGGTAAATATGCATTCACATCATGGCATGAAGTGTCATTTTAAAAAGAATCTCGGGTTGATATGCGACGTTTTTATAACATCATAGACAACTTTATTAATGACAGCATTGGTAAGGACCTCGTGATGCAGGTATCAAGTACAAGGGAGTGTTTGGTGAATTGGTGTTTAGATGCTCAGTTTCTGATAGAAAACAAAATACAATAGTGGTTTGAGATAAAAGCGTCATATATGCTCAGGTATTACTTTGCTAGTATCTGAAGCCAGTGAATAGTGTGTTTCCATGCACCAGATTTGATTTAATTCTATTTATTTTATTCATTCACAAGACAGTCCAATCACCATCAGGTGGGCGGTCTTCAGTGGACCGTCTACAATGTGAAACGTACTGCTGTAGCCTCAGAGACAGAACATCCACAGGTACATGTCCGCCGCCCCGCCTGCCGCATCCACTTCCGGTTCGAGGCTATCCCCGGGCAGGCATGCGCTGCGGTGACAGTAGTCGCTGGGTCTGTAGAGCACGGCGGACGCCCCGCTCTCACAGGCGGCCGTCACGCAACGCGACTTTTCCGGGAAGTTCATCGCGTACCCTCCTCCCGAACAGGCGAACTTCCCGAAACCCTCCGCCAGAGGCGCCACCAAGATGGCTTCTTGTATTAAACAGGGAATGCCGTCCTTCCACGCGTTGTACCTCTGTAGATAAGTGTCTGTAAAGCAAGGTATAGACTCCAGTAAACAAGAGTTGGGAATGCCGCCAGACCATGCGCTGTACCTCTGTAGATAAGTGTTCGAAAGTAAGGTATAGACTCCAGTAAACAAGAGTTGGGAATGCCGCCAGACCATGCGCTGTACCTCTGTAGATAGGTGTCTGTAAAGTATGGTATAGACTCCAGTAAACAAGAGTTGGGAATGCCGTCCTTCACGCGTTGTACCTCTGTAGATAGGTGTCTGTAAAGTAAGGTATAGACTCCAGTAAACAAGAGTTGGGAATGCCGCCATCTCATGCATTGTACCTCTGTAGGTAGGTGTTTATAAAGTAAGGTATAGACTTCTCATTAAGAATATCATATTACTTAAAAACACAATCAGGCTTTAACCATTGAGATCTGGGTCTAAAAAGCGACCGGACCAGACCATCCTTTAAAACTGACATCAAGTAATAACTCCTTGAGAATTTTATCAGAAATATAGGGCCCGCCCCTCACACGATTTTAGTTACCATATTTTCGTGCTGTGGTCATTGCTCAGCCTGTTGTGCTTGTCATGGTCGGTAATCACGGCCGTGCGTACACTGCTGAGTGTCCCATAGATGAGCTCCCATAGATGACCATTGCCTCAAAGTTGTCCAGGGTACATGTACTTGTTCACAAGGCCTGACAGTGCCTCAAGCGACTCCTAATGAATAAATGCCCTTAGTAGCCCCGCTCTTCGCATGCTCAATAGTGTGTGGGACGGGGCTTACTCTTTTTAATTAATTAGCAGAGCTTTATTGCTTTATGTAAGCTTTAAGTCGGAGACAGAGGTGGATGCCGATCTACCTGACAAACACGCCGTCTGGTGAGAGTTGGCTGTACTAGAGGCTACCTCCGCTCATGGAACAGTGGCGCCACATCGTGAGTAGAGATGGTACTAGCGTCTTGAGCTGGTAAACGGCGGGAACAACTATTCACGCACGGACACCAGCGAAATCACTGATATTTTCACAATGGCGGAGACGTGGTGTCACGAAAACGGAGTTTCATTCAAACTGATTATGGAAGTATATCAATGCAAAAAAGTCCATTAAGACTGCATCTCAGTAAAGATATATGTAGAATGCTGGCTAAGATTTACTTGAGACAGGAATCTCCAAATTGTGTGATACCTGTCCTATCATTCCTTTGGACAGGGAACGCCAGCCATTCTCGCTGGTCACCAATCTCATAACTCAACTAACCTGCCACATAGAGGAACCAGCCACTCTCGCTGGTCACCAATCTCATAACTCAACTAACCTGCCGCATAGAGGAACCAGCCACTCTCGCTGGTCACCATTAACATGACTCAACTAACCTGCCACATAGAGGAACCAGCCATTCTCGCTGGTCACCAATCTCATAACTCAACTAACCTGCCACATAGAGGAACCAGCCATTCTCGCTGGTCACCAATCTCATAACTCAACTAACCTGCCACATAGAGGAACCAGCCACTCTCGCTGGTCACCAATCTCATAACTCAACTAACCTGCCGCATAGAGGAACCAGCCACTCTCGCTGGTCACCAATCTCATAACTCAACTAACCTGCCGCATAGAGGAACCAGCCACTCTCGCTGGTCACCATTAACATGACTCAATTAACCTGCCACATAGAGGAACCAGCCATTCTCGCTGGTCACCATCAACATGACTCAACTAACCTGCCACATAGAGGAACCAGCCATTCTCGCTGGTCACCAATCTCATAACTCAACTAACCTGCCGCATAGAGGAACCAGCCACTCTCGCTGGTCACCAATCTCATAACTCAACTAACCTGCCACATAGAGGAACCAGCCATTCTCGCTGGTCACCAATCTCATAACTCAACTAACCTGCCACATAGAGGAACCAGCCACTCTCGCTGGTCACCAATCTCATAACTCAACTAACCTGCCGCATAGAGGAACCAGCCACTCTCGCTGGTCACCATTAACATGACTCAACTAACCTGCCACATAGAGGAACCAGCCATTCTCGCTGGTCACCATCAACATGACTCAACTAACCTGCCACATAGAGGAACCAGCCACTCTCGCTGGTCACCATTAACATGACTCAACTAACCTGCCACATAGAGGAACCAGCCATTCTCGCTGGTCACCAATCTCATAACTCAACTAACCTGCCACATAGAGGAACCAGCCACTCTCGCTGGTCACCAATCTCATAACTCAACTAACCTGCCGCATAGAGGAACCAGCCACTCTCGCTGGTCACCATTAACATGACTCAACTAACCTGCCACATAGAGGAACCAGCCATTCTCGCTGGTCACCAATCTCATAACTCAACTAACCTGCCACATAGAGGAACCAGCCACTCTCGCTGGTCACCGTGGATATGACTCAACTAACCTGCCGCTTAGAGGAACCAGCCACTCTCGCTGGTCACCATTAACATGACTCAACTAACCTGCCACATAGAGGAACCAGCCATTCTCGCTGGTCACCAATCTCATAACTCAACTAACCTGCCACATAGAGGAACCAGCCATTCTCGCTGGTCACCAATCTCATAACTCAACTAACCTGCCACATAGAGGAACCAGCCACTCTCGCTGGTCACCAATCTCATAACTCAACTAACCTGCCGCATAGAGGAACCAGCCACTCTCGCTGGTCACCATTAACATGACTCAACTAACCTGCCACATAGAGGAACCAGCCATTCTCGCTGGTCACCATCAACATGACTCAACTAACCTGCCACATAGAGGAACCAGCCATTCTCGCTGGTCACCAATCTCATAACTCAACTAACCTGCCGCATAGAGGAACCAGCCACTCTCGCTGGTCACCAATCTCATAACTCAACTAACCTGCCGCATAGAGGAACCAGCCACTCTCGCTGGTCACCAATCTCATAACTCAACTAACCTGCCGCATAGAGGAACCAGCCACTCTCGCTGGTCACCATTAACATGACTCAACTAACCTGCCACATAGAGGAACCAGCCATTCTCGCTGGTCACCAATCTCATAACTCAACTAACCTGCCACATAGAGGAACCAGCCACTCTCGCTGGTCACCGTGGATATGACTCAACTAACCTGCCGCATAGAGGAACCAGCCACTCTCGCTGGTCACCATTAACATGACTCAACTAACCTGCCACATAGAGGAACCAGCCATTCTCGCTGGTCACCATCAACATGACTCAACTAACCTGCCACATAGAGGAACCAGCCACTCTCGCTGGTCACCATCAACATGACTCAACTAACCTGCCACATAGAGGAACCAGCCACTCTCGCTGGTCACCATTAACATGACTCAACTAACCTGCCACATAGAGGAACCAGCCATTCTCGCTGGTCACCATCAACATGACTCAACTAACCTGCCACATAGAGGAACCAGCTGTTCTCGCTGGTCACCAATCTCATAACTCAACTAACCTGCCACATAGAGGAACCAGCCACTCTCGCTGGTCACCGTGGATATAACTCAACTAACCTGCCACATAGAGGAACCAGCCATTCTCGCTGGTCACCATCAACATGACTCAACTAACCTGCCACATAGAGGAACCAGCCGTTCTCGCTGGTCACCATGGATATAACTCAACTTACCTGCTACATAGAGGAACCAGCCATTCTCGCTGGTCACCATGGATATAACTCAACTAACCTGCCACATAGAGGAACCAGCCGTTCTCGCTGGTCACCATCAACATGACTCAACTAACCTGCCACATAGAGGAACCAGCCATTCTCGCTGGTCACCATGGATATGACTCAACTAACCTGCCACATAGAGGAACCAGCCGTTCTCGCTGGTCACCATGGATATAACTCAACTTACCTGCCACATAGAGGAACCAGCCACTCTCGCTGGTCACCGCGACCTTCACCTTGGGACACAGGACCAGTTCACACTCTCCCAGCTCAGGGTTCCAGTTGAAGGCGACGCATGCGCTGTGGCGTTGAATGCAGGCCGTGGCGCAGAGCGTGGAGGAGGTGGAGGTGACGGGGTCGAGGCCGCTCCAGCGGGTGTCGGGGACGCGTCTGTAGCTCCGCTCTCTGAAGGCTGCATCAACATGTTCTAGTGGTAGATGCAGTCTTGTTCATATTCATAAAAGATAAAATCTACTTAAGAAAAACACCTAAGACTGTTCTACATTATCTATATTGTCTTTTTTTTGGTCTCAGCTTAACCAGTGACTTACCAGAAGTATCGGCCATCTTGGAACGTCTGAGTAGTATGACCAGTGTTGCTTTTTTAGTTTTGTATCTTACAGTAAAGTATTTAAAGCTGTATACCATAAATAACTGTGTATAAATGTTATATATATATATTTCTTCAAAGGTTACTATATTATATGTGAAATATAAAACTTATGAATAATAATAAACTGCATGCTGTAGCTCAAATGGCGCCATAGTTCTTGTTGTCTCAAAGTAATGGCAGAATCTACAGGTTATTGGCTCAGATACACCAGGTTATGAAGGGATGAAGATAAGTATGGACTATGAAATTATGTTTATTTTGTAAACGGAAAGGCCACAGGGCAGCTGAAGGGTAGGTGGTATGATTTTTGTAAGAATAAGTCTCATGATACAGATCCCCCTCCATCTCTACAGATTCATGCTCAGGGTGACGTATTTAGATAGTTCGTGACTTACCTGCCTCTGTGGTGAAGCCGTCTCATCCTCCAGTGACGTATCTCTACAGATTCATGCTCAGGGTGACGTATTTAGATAGTTCGTGACTTACCTGCCGCTGTGGTGAAGCCGTCTCATCCTCCAGTGACGTAACTCTACAGATTCATGCTCAGGGTGACGTATTTAGATAGTTCGTGACTTACCTGCCTCTGTGGTGAAGCCGTCTCATCCTCCTGTGACGTAACTCTACAGATTCATGCTCAGGGTGACGTATTTAGATAGTTCGTGACATACCTGCCTCTGTGGTGAAGCCGTCTCACCCTCCAGTGACGTAACTCTACAGATTCATGCTCAAGGTGACGTATTTAGATAGTTCGTGACTTACCTGCCTCTGTGGTGAAGCCGTCTCATCCTCCAGTGACGTATCTCTACAGATTCATGCTCAAGGTGACGTATTTAGATAGTTCGTGACTTACCTGCCTCTGTGGTGAAGCCGTCTCATCCTCCAGTGACGTATCTCTACAGATTCATGCTCAGGGTGACGTATTTAGATAGTTCGTGACTTACCTGCCTCTGTGGTGAAGCCGTCTCATCCTCCAGTGACGTATCTCTACAGATTCATGCTCAGGGTGACGTATTTAGATAGTTCGCGACTTACCTGCCTCTGTGGTGAAGCCGTCTCACCCTCCAGTGACGTAACTCTACAGATTCATGCTCAGGGTGACGTATTTAGATAGTTCGTGACTTACCTGCCTCTGTGGTGAAGCCGTCTCACCCTCCAGTGACGTATCTCTACAGATTCATGCTCAGGGTGACGTATTTAGATAGTTCGTGACTTACCTGCCTCTGTGGTGAAGCCGTCTCATCCTCCAGTGACGTATCTCTACAGATTCATGCTCAGGGTGACGTATTTAGATAGTTCGTGACTTACCTGCCTCTGTGGTGAAGCCGTCTCATCCTCCAGTGACGTAACTCTACAGATTCATGCTCAGGGTGACGTATTTAGATAGTTCGTGACTTACCTGCCTCTGTGGTGAAGCCGTCTCATCCTCCAGTGACGTAACTCTATAGATTCATGCTCAGGGTGACGTATTTAGATAGTTCGTGACTTACCTGCCTCTGTGGTGAAGCCGTCTCATCCTCCAGTGACGTAACTCTATAGATTCATGCTCAGGGTGACGTATTTAGATAGTTCGTGACTTACCTGCCTCGGTGGTGAAGCCGTCTCACTCTCCAGTGACGTAACTCTACAGATTCATGCTCAGGGTGACGTATTTAGATAGTTCGTGACTTACCTGCCTCGGTGGTGAAGCCGTCTCACCCTCCAGTGACGTAACTCTACAGATTCATGCTCAGGGTGACGTATTTAGATAGTTCGTGACTTACCTGCCTTTGTGGTGAAGCCGTCTCACCCTCCAGTGACGTAACTCTACAGATTCATGCTCAGGGTGACGTATTGAGATAGTTCGTGACTTACCTGCCTCTGTGGTGAAGCTGAGAATCAGCGACGTGAAGAGAAAACCTGCTCGTTTAGCGGCCATGTTGGCGATGATCCTCGCTGTGAAGTTCTCTCCCAACCTGCTGTTCACTTATTGATCTCTTCTCAATTAAAGTAATTAAGAGTAATTAGGCACCTCGTGTGTGGTGAAAATAGCCATCCTTGCACGTGGTGGATGGCGGGGAGTGGAATCGTCTGAATAATGCATCCCGGTCACAGCATCGCGAAGTGACGCGAGCCTCACGAGAATCTCCGGGAAATACTCGGGTCTGAGAACTGCACGAGAATCACCGGCAAATACTCGGGTCTGAGAACTGCACGAGAATCACCGGCAAATACTTGGGTCTGAGAACTGCGCAAGAATCACCGGCAAATACTCGGGTCTGAGAACTGCACGTGAATCACCGGCAGATACTCGGGTCTGAGAACTGCACGAGAATCACCGGGAAATACTCGGGTCTGAGAACTGCGCGAGAATGACCGGGAAATACTCGGGTCTGAGAACTGCACGAATATCTCCGGCAAATACTCGGGTCTGAGAACTGCACGTGAATCACCGGGAAATACTCGGGTCTGAGAACTGCACGAGAATCACCGGGAAATACTCGGGTCTGAGAACTGCGCGAGAATGACCGGGAAATACTCGGGTCTGAGAACTGCACGAGAATCTCCGGCAAATACTCGGGTCTGAGAACTGCACGTGAATCACCGGGAAATACTCGGGTCTGAGAACTGCACGAGAATCACCGGGAAATACTCGGGTCTGAGAACTGCGCGAGAATCACCGGCAAATACTCGGGTCTGAGAACTGCGCGAAAATCACCGGCAAATACTCGGGTCTGGGAACTGCACGAGAATCACCGGAAAATACTCGGGTCTGAGAACTGCACGAGAATCTCCGGCAAATACTCGGGTCTGAGAACTGCTGGTGAGGCTTGGAGTGGCAGAAGTCTCATGTGAGTGGAAATCATATAAGAAAATAGAGAAATATAGATTTAACACAAACAATGAATATGGTTGGTGCCCAGAATCTGCTGAATGCTACTACAGGACTCCCTTCAGTCTGCAGTTTTAATGCGACGATAGAGAGCGTGTTTTTTTTTTATTCAACTAGCGACTTCGTCGATTTATATTTTGTCTAGACCTACAAAAATAAAAAGCAGGTTCGACTTTTTCTATCCACGAGATTCTCGCTCTCGTGGGTCTTCAGTCTCCAAGCCTAGATCTGGTTCACTCTGGCTCTAAATGCAGGAGAAACTCCAAGCGGATACTACCAGAATCATGGTTTTTTTTAGATATAGTAGGTAAACATGAATTTAGTTTCTTTCACGACCACTTCAGGCGCACAGGGCCCGGAAGTTGAGCACGCCGTCTGGTGAAAGTCGGCCGCACTACAGGCTGACATGAGTTTCACGACAATAACACTGGCCATGCAGGAGACGATCGTCCATACCAGGTCACAGAGATGATAACAACACAGATTGTACAGAAAACAAGGCAATGTTTATAAAAACAGAAAATACCTTTTGAGGATATCCTCATTATAAATAACAGGTAATTGGTGTTTAAATATGGCGCTAAACTTGAGTTATTAACAAAATAGAAGACCGTAATACATATTGTTTAGACATTAGTAAAACTAGGAGTAAATGGTATGTTCATAAGTGATGAATGAGCGTGCAATTATAAATGAATAACAATTAAAAGGTTTAAGTTACATTCAGCCTATGGATAGTTTTCTCTCACCTACTTGCCCCCAGTAAACTTGCCCTTTCTAAGTTTCTGCAACTGCCTACCTCGGATCCAAAACAGCTCAAGCATCAGTGGGTCTTGAGGTATTTTGTCTTGAGTGATTGGTCATGGTCAGCTGATCATGCCTCTAAGAGACTGTGACACTGGCTTCCTGCTCTGTTCTCAATATCACAGTGAACAGCACACAGATAGTGAAGGGATAGTTTGTATGTAGTACTCTGAAAGTCTACATGGGACCATTCTAACCTCTAGGTGATGTATATAGCGCATACAAGCACGCTCTAAAAAAGAAAATCTAGATCAGTTCCAGAAGCCACCTGAAAGGTTTATTGTAATAAAAAGGGTAAGAATAGAGGAGTTACCATTCAGCGCTCCTCGCGGTACGTTGTTGAGTTACGATAGAATGGGCTGCCAATGAGTTATACACCAGACTTTTTACATGGTTTCTGTGTTATCCAAACCACATAAATACATGTTCAACCAACCAAACCAGAGCTGAAATAGCATAGATTACAATGTAATTACTTTACTTTCTCTGAGGATAACCTAAACAGGTATAACACACGTATTACGCTCATACACTCAGTGCTGTAAAGCTGAATCATACACTGTTATGTTGCTGTTTGTTCTAACGCCTTGCGTAACCAAGCAGATAAGACACACTCCAGGCATGAGGAGAAAGGCCCATGACGAGACAGCTAAACAAGTGCAGTTCAATAACTGTTTTATCAAATTGTTGAAAAACAGTAGTTTTCAAACACTAAAAACCGATAATGTGTATGTATGCACGTCTGGCTTTAGGCAAACCATTTTTTGGTCTTACTAGCAATGTCAACTAGAATGTTGAATAAACATACTTTACAAAACGATACAAATAATATCAAAGATTTATAAAGTAACGGAAAAAGGAAAGGATGGAAAATATGAAAATAGAGAGAAATATCACTATTTGAATATCAGCCACATTTCAAAAATTTATTTGACAAGATTTGGATTTTTTCCTTCCTAAATTTGTTTGACAGGGATTGAAAAAATGATGGATCATTTAAGAAAAAAGCACGAAAGTAAGTTTATTTGTACAAAAAAAGCAGCACAAAGAATCAATCTGCCAAAGGCAGGTTCTCTTTTGTGATGTTAGAACAAGAACTAATATTAAACATCTCTTTGGTTCTGCCAGGGGGGTCTTTTTATTGACTAGGCCAAGGACAGTTAAAGGTCCGGGGAGAGAAGCCTAGTAAAATGACCTTTAAAAACCACCTGAGAGAATTACCAAATATTAAGGTGACATGAAGAGTGCCTACACCTGTAAATAAGATGAAACATGTAGGCATCAAATAGGATCTACTACCAATGAGTATTGTGACAGGTCCTAAGTTGTCCTAAGTGGTCAACTTTGAAAGTGTAACCTGGGACCTGTTTCAGTAGTATCGTGACATTAGGCCTAGACAGACATCAACAACGGCACCAACAGTGCACGCATCAGCGGAAAAAGACTAGCAAATATCAGAAAATCGAAGTGGCCAATCTTCTTCATATTTTGAACGATTATAGGTTATATGTATCCCCTACTCATGTTAAAGTGTCATTGCTTAATTCCTATGAGAAGTTAGTGAAACTCTGTATGTCATCGATTGCAATCTTGTGATCTGTCCGTATGGTGTCACAGACGCCATCTAGACATGTCACGAAACTACCGAAACAGGTCCCAAGAACTGTCTTCATCATCATTTTTCACAAACTGTCACATAACTGCACCTTTAGTTCTGTACTTCTATTATTATTGTGTTTTTTTGTGGGTTTTTTGGGTTTTTTTTCAAAAGCAGCTTTATTTGATTACTTTTTTTTTACAATCCGTTGACATCTAAGTACATGAGTGAAGATTTAACTCGTAGTTGGCATTTACATACTTGAGAACAAATATACATCAGATGAGCTGCAATATTGTTGGCTTTTTGTTGGTTTCCATAAGGTGTCTGAAAAGATTTGGGGACATAGGATCCCTGGACACTTGACAGTTGACATAAAGGGAAACTATTATTATTGTTAATGTTATTACCCACATGGTGAACAGAGTATGTAAGAGTTGGAAGCCGGCTACTTGTCATGGCCATAATCAAAAACCAACCATTGTATGTTGAATTACGACCAATAAAATAATTTGAGAGGTGGTACGATGGTTCGGGTTTGATAAGTCAATGTATCGCGGGGAAGGAGAGTTGTAGCTGACGATCCACGAGGTCTCGTCCATTCACGTTTTATCACATATCGTCGGGCGGGAGACCTCGTCCAGAGTCTCCTTCAGCTCCCCTGGCGGGCGACATCCCTCGGGGTATTATTAGGAAACGTCCTTACTGTGGGCGAAACGTTTATCGTTCGAGGTCAGTCCCCGATTTTATACTGCCTGACGCCATAGGCCTGTGAATGTTTGCTTATTATTAAATACCTTAAGATAATTAAAATTCCATTTTAATGATTTAGAAAGTTGCAGTCACAGCGGGCACAAACATTATTACTGCACCCCTAGCAGCGGGCAGTATTTATTAGACATTCGGACACAGGTATATAGTAATATGGGTGATTCATAATAACAAATCAAAGCTTATCTATCAATTCAAATCAGGGGAAATATAATTACAAATGAGGAAAATGATTATAAAAAATACAGCTATGTATCACCACTTGCAGTCTTTACAAACCCCCGTTCAAGTCTCTTCCAGAGTGTCTTTCAGGATTTCTCGAACGAGACTTTGAACGAGGATTTCTCTCCCCGTGGACGATAGGGGAAATAAATCTACTCTTGGCTTCTTACCTCTCGCTATATGATATAGACTAGTGAAACAGCCCCCGAGTCGCCATCGACTAGACGCGGGTGCAGATCGTAACGCCGAGTGACACCATGGTGGGTTTTTTTATTTCATTTATTTACACTGTACAGGTACCAGTCATGGCCGGTATGAGCGCCCTTGTAGTCTCCGGTACGCCCATAAATCACACAACGACTCTTAACATTGACAACAAGTTCCCTGATCTCACTCTATACAATGTTACATCTAAACATTAAGTGATACCGGATCCTTCAGTCAAGATCTGATCATTTACAGCTGATTTCCCTGTAAATTCAACAAAACATAGTGATTTCACCTTGTACTGGTGTTCTCACTTGACATCGTGGACTTTTAACATAATCTTCACTTATTAACTTATTAGCCGTACCTTCACGTACAGTTTCCTTGTTATGGATCTCAGCAAATAATAATATACACCGATGGTTAAAGTTCATAAATATATTCAATTATTCAAGTCAAAACATGTATTTTTATTCCACCATGGACATAAATCTTACCCTGTGCTTTTCTCTTCTATCTGCACGTGTTAAGTTTCTTCTGTCTGCACGTGTTTCCTCAGACGTCGTGCGGATACATGTAGAAGGGCACTCTGCAGTAGTTGGGTTGAGTTAACGTCCGATAATAGCAAATAAGACTTACAAGACCTTCTATGGTTCTAGCCTTTCTAACTCTACCCTACAGAGGTGAGGGTATTACCTGAAGATACCAGGGACGATCTTTTATTCATATCATTTTGTCATCTTTTTTAACACAGTTCCTAGGAATGTCTGCCCGTATTTCCTTGTCCCCTGACAACATAGTCTGAGATGTCCTTCACTCAGTGGAGTAAGCGCACATACCCGAGCACAGTCCCCAAGCACAGTCCCTGAGCACAATCCCTGAGCACAGTCTCCGAGCACAGTCTATGAGTACAGTCTCTGACCACGATCTCCGAGCACAGTCCCTGAGCACAGTCCCCGAGCACAGTCTCCGAGCACAGTCCCCGAGCACAGTCCCCAAGCACAGACTCCCAGCACAGTCTCCGAGCACAGTCCCCAAGCACAGTCTCCAAGCACAGTCCCTGAGCGCGGTCCCTGACCACGGTCCCCAAGCACAGTCCCCAAGCACAGTCCCCAAGCACAGTCTCCAAGCACAGTCCCTGAGCGCGGTCCCTGACCACGGTCCCCAAGCACAGTCCCCAAGCACAGTCTCCAAGCACAGTCTCCCAGCACAGTCTCCAAGCACAGTCCTTGAGCATGGTCCCCAAGCGCGGTCCCTGATCCAGGAGAACTCCAATCGCAGTCTCTTGTCTTTGCTTGATGACTGTGCTTGAAGGCAGGACGTCACCGAACAAACTGCAGACAGTAGAGGCACTCCGCTCAGCTCAACTACAACAGGAGAAATATGTATGGAGAGTGCGGTATCTAAACAGCCATAACTACCACAGGAGAAATGTGTATGGAGAGCGAGGTATCTAGACAGTCATTCTGTGAACTTGACTTATTAGAAAAGAAATGGTGCAATACCCAGACATGGTGGCTCTGTAAACTACCAGTAAATAACAAGAAATGTGAACAAACGATATGATATCTAGTCAGTCATTCTGTGAGCTATAACTTCCACTGCACGAAACCGACCGCTTTACATATGTATGCGAAATGCGTCTAACAGTAGGATTTTGCGTCTAGAAGTTCGACCTGTTATCCATCTCGTAGACGCCTTATCCAGTGGCGTATATACATGTCCATGATGCGGTCTTATATACGTCATATATATGTATACGCCTGATTCCGTTGTACATACACCACCATCCAATAGTTCCGATCTTTGCAATTTGGGGACACTACTGGTAGCATATTTCATTTTCCATTAACCATCCAAGTCTGTATTATATGCAAAATACAATCTTATATTACCAATTTATTTCATAAAACCTTTATAAAACCTGATTGAATATAAATTGATTAATTACATATAATAAACCCTGCATTCTTTGGTTTTTTTTACTGTTTTTCTAATAGATTTTTCCTTGAAAACACCATTCTTCTGTAGTATTCTTGGTATTCCCATATATAAGCCTTTAAGAAGTTAACATTATAGACATTAAGTCCCTAAGAACGGGCGGCGGGCAGTGGCGGGCACTGGCGGGCGGCGGGGGGTGGGGGAGGGTATCTCACTGAGGCAACCTTTACAAAAGCGGCTGGCGGCGGGCGGTGTGTGGTGGGCGGCGGGCAGCAGGGGGCTTCTCACTGAGGCTGGCTGGGGGTGGCGTGGGTTGGTGGGGGGGGAGTCGGGGGGTGACAGGGGGTGGCGGGAGACGGGGGTCGGCGGGTCTAAAAACAACAACAGGCATGGAAGAGGTAGAGGACTTCTTTTTATTTTTGATACACATACATGCGCTTGGCGTATTTATAACGTGCAGAGCATGTTTTATCTTGGAAACGCCATGTGTGAAATACAGCCAAGTCGCGCGCATATACATAAAAAAAACTGTCTCTTAGACGCCTCATACGCTGGTGTGGATAGGAGGTGTATACAAATGAAAACAAGTCTCTATTCAGCCAATACGTGCGTTATCGCGATGGCGTATATATATGTAAAATGGTGGTTTTCGTGCAGTGATCATAACGAGAAATGTGAATAAATTATATGATATCCAGATAGTCATTCTGTAAATAACAACTTCATAAGGAGACATGTGAATGAATGATATCGTGACAGTCATTCTGTGAAATATAGTTATAACAAGAGAAATTTGTGTGAATGATGCAATATCCAGACATGGTCAATCTGCGAATGAGAGGTAGGAGTAATATGTCGCCACCACAAGAAAGATATGCAAGGGATAATGCTAACTGTGATTCCTTTTATATTGCCTGAGTGAATAACTTCCTTAATCAATGACTACTCACATCATCTTCAGATGATGACAGTCGGCTTGGAATACGAGCTTCCACGAGAGCTGTGACAAGCTGGTGGCCAAGGTCAGATACACCCGGGAGGTCATGTACCACCGTATCCTCAGTACGCTGGAGTTCGTAGTCGTTTCCTCGGCCCGACACCCTGCCATCCTGAAGGCGACAGATATGCCAGTCTCTACCAATAAGTGCTCTCTGCACCTTGCTCCAGTTGTCCTCCACCTGTTCACATGTTGCCAGACTCCAAGGCCCGCCCGGCAGGTCCTGGTTCTCCCGCACCTCAAACTTCAGCCTACAATGAGAACAAACACTGCGATAACCTTCATCTAATATTCTTAAAAGTCCAGGATATTTGAGGCTATTGGGTGTGTAGGTATTCGGTGTTAAAGATTAGGTCCGACTCTAATTTTACTTTGTATGTAATTCTCACTAAGGCAGTAGGTGTGTCAAGATATTTTCCGGTTTCAGCCGAGAGAGGTTTTGTTGTTAACCTTATTGTATAACAGCTTCTGATAATGGGTAGCCAGCGATTTAAATTTCTCTACTTGGGAGCAAGGTTTCATTCTTCAGAGACCCTCCTTGGAATGGGTCTAATAACTCATCGACTATGTCTTCATTTCATTTACTGTGAATGTATGAAAACGTGTCCATGACCAGCATTTAGGCATGCACCAGACAATGTGGTGAGAGGCGGCAGCAAGTCAGGCTTTTTTTCTTTTTTTAAAATTCAGGATTCATTTATTTACGACAACATTATTTGCCTGCTTTGTGCAATCTTCCATAATGAGGTCCAAGTACAGGACTACACAGTACAGTACACAACTACACAGCATGCTTTATCATAAGTAACAAGACTCATTCGAAAAACAAAAAGGTGCCTCACATGTATATCACTCAAAACAAAATGTCGAAATTGGGGATAATGGTATGACATATGCATAGAACCCATCACAGAAAAATTCTTTCCAATCTGATAGCTTTTGGTATGGATATCTAACCTGTATGACAAATCTGAACTGGTAACTGTTTCAGCGATCATTTGGAGGAACGATGACTATAGAATGCTAAAAAGGTGACCCAGTGCTCGCTGCACCTGAGACCCATCGCTATGTTATGATCATTTGTCTAGGGAACTCTATGACCTGCAGATGGTCACTTATTGGTCACTATTAGTGATGTTACAACCAGGAAACACCTTCGAGGTTTATTATAAAACACTTGCTGACCCTCCTTCCGTCTCCAGCTCGTCGTCTGAGGTGGTGGGTGAGCTGGGCTGGTAGGGGGGTGTTCTGTCACTGCCCTCTGTCTCCAAGTCTGGTGTTGATGCAAGCCTCCTGGACTGTGCATCACGCTGGCAAATAAATACCAATTAGTCGCTGTGATGAATTAAAGATTTAACTACAACTTTATGTGACAACAACAGTAAGATAAAGGAGCAATAAAATGTTCAGCTAAATAGCAGTAGTTTTAGACTTCTAAGACTTTTAGGAGTAGGACTGTAACTTTCTAGTTTGCATTTCAGTGCTATAACCTTCAGAAATTGAGTGCTCAAGTTTTGACGCCTACATGCTCTATGAGAGTAGCACAGACTCAGATTGGCCCGCTGTTGACTTCCTCTAAATCTGGATTCCCACTACTGTTACTGATGGCAGGTGGGTTTGGCTCTCCCTCACAACAGAGTGATCAACATATAGTGTGGCACTTTTATGAAACTCCTGGTCATACTGCTAAACCATCGGCATTTACTATCCTTAAATAATTAATACACACATCATCTTCAGATGATGACAGTTGGCTTGGAATACAGACCTCCGCTGTGACAAGCTGGTGGCCAAGGTCAGATACACCCGGGAGGTCATGTACCACCGTGTCCTCTGTACGCTGGAGTTCGTAGTCGTATCCTTGACCCGACACCCTGCCGTCCTGCAGGCGACAGATATGCCAGTTTCTACCAATAAGTGCTCTCCGCACCTTGCTCCAGTTGTCCTCAACCTGTTCACAGGTTGCCAGACTCCAAGGCCCGCCCGGCAGGTCCTGGTTCTCCCGCACCTCAAACTTCAGCCTACAATGAGAACAAACACTGCGATAACCTTCATCTAATACTCTTAAAGGTACAGGATATTTCAGGCTATTGGGTGTGTAGGTGTTCGGTGTTAAAGATTAGGTCCGACTCTAATTTTACTTTGTATGTAATTCTCACTAAGGCAGTAGGTGTGTCAAGATATTTTCCGATTTCAGGCAAGAGAGGTTTTGTTGTTAACCTTATTGTATAACAGCTTCTGATAATGGGTAGCCAGCGATTTAAATTTCTCTACTTGGGAGCAAGGTTTCATTCTTCAGAGACCCTCCTTGGAATGGGTCTAATAACTCATCGACTATGTCTTCATTTCATTTACTGTGAATGTATGAAAACGTGTCCATGACCAGCATTTAGGCATGCACCAGACAATGTGGTGAGAGGCGGCAGCAAGTCAGGCTTTTTTTCTTTTTTTTAAATTCAGGATTCATTTATTTACGACAACATTATTTGCCTGCTTTGCGCAATCTTCCATAATGAGGTCCAAGTACAGGACTACACAGTACAGTACACAACTACACAGCATGCTTTATCATAAGTAACAAGACTCATTCGAAAAACAAAAAGGTGCCTAAGATGCATATCACTCAAAACAAAATGTCGAAATTGGGGATAATGGTATGACATATCGTAGAACCCTTCTCAGCAAAAATCTTTCCAATTTGATAGCTATTGGTACAGATATCTAACCTGTATGACTAATCTGATCTGGTAACTGTTTCAGCGATCATTTGGAGGAATGATCATGACTATAGAATGCAAAAAAGGTGACCCAGTGCTCACTGCACCTGAGACCCATCGCTATGTTATGATCGTTTGTCTAGGGAACTCTATAACCCGCAGATGGTCACTTATTGGTCACTATTAGTGATGTTACAACCAGGAAACACCTTCGAGGTTTATTATAAAACACTTGCTCACCCTCCTTCCGTCTCCAGCTCGTCGTCTGAGGTGGAGGGCGAGCTGGGCTGGTAGGGGGGTGTTCTGTCGCTGTCCTCTGTCTCCAAGTCTGGTGTTGATGCAAGCCTCCTGGACTGTGCATCACGCTGGCAAATAAATACCAATTAGTCGCTGTGGTGAATTAAAGATTTAACTACAACTTTATGTGACAACAACAGTACGATAAAGGAGCAATACAATGTCCAGCTAAATAGCAGTATTTTAGACTTCTAAGACTTTTAGGAGTAGGACTGTAACTTTCTAGTTTGCATTTCAGTGCTATAACATTCAGAAATTTATTGCTCAAGTTTTGACCCCTACATGCTCTATGAGAGTAGCACAGACTCAGATTGTCCCGCTGTTGACTTCCTTTAAATCTGGATTCCCACTTCTGTTACTGATGGCAGGTGGGTTTGGCTCTCCCTCATGACAGAGTGATCAGCATATAGCTGGCACTTTGATGAAACTCCTGTTCATAATGCTAGACCATCAGCATTAACTATCCTTAATTAAATACTATACACATCATCTTCAGATGATGACAGTTGGCTTGGAATACAGACCTCCGCTGTGACAAGCTGGTGGCCAAGGTCAGATACACCCAGGAGGTCATGTACCACCGTGTCCTCAGTACGATGGAGTTCGTAGTCATATCCTCGGCCCGACACCCTGCCGTCCTGCAGGCGACAGATATGCCAGTCTCTACCAACAAGTGCTCTCCGCACCTTGCTCCAGTTGTCCTCCACCTGTTCACATGTTGCCAGACTCCAAGGCCCGCCCGGCAGGTCCTGGTTCTCCCGCACCTCGAACTTCAGCCTACAATGAGAACAAACATTGCGATAACCTTCATCTAATACTCTTAAAGGTACAGGATATTTCAGGCTATTGGGTGTGTAGGTGTTCAGTGTTAAAGATTAGGTCCTACTCTAATTTTACTTTGTATGTAATTCTCACTAAGGCAGCAGGTGTGTCAAGATATTTTCCGATTTCAGACAAGAGAGGTTTTGTTGTTAACCTTATTGTATAACAGCTTCTGATAATGGGTAGCCAGCGATTTAAATTTCTCTACTTGGGAGCAAAGTTTCGTTCTTCAGAGACCTTCCTTGGAATGGGTTTGAATAGGTCTTATAACTCATTGAGTATGTCTTCATTTCATTTACTGTGAATGTATGAAAACGTGTCCATGACCAGCATTTAGGCATGCACCAGACAATGTGGTGAGAGGCGGCAGCAAGTCAGGCTTTATCAAAAGTAATAAGACTTATTCGAAAAACAAAAAGGTGCCGAAGATATATATCACTCAAAACGAAATGTTGAAATTGGGGATAATGGTATGACATATCGTAGAACCATTCGCAGCAAAAATCTTTCCAATTTGATAGCTATTGGTACAGATATCTAACCTGTATGACAAATCTGAACTGGGAACTGTTTCAGAGATCATTTGGAGGAATGATTATGACTATAGAATGCAAAAAAGGTGACCCAGTGCTCACTGCACCTGAGACCCATCGCTATGTTATGATCATTTGACTAGGGAACTCTATGACCCGCAGATGGTCACTTATTGGTCACTATTAGTGATGTTACAACCAGGAAACACCTTCGAGGTTTATTATAAAACACTTGCTCACCCTCCTTCCGTCTCCAGCTCGTCGTCTGAGGTGGAGGGCGAGCTGGGCTGGTAGGGGGGTGTTCTGTCACTGCCCTCTGTCTCCAAGTCTGGTGTTGATGCAAGGCTCCTGGACTTGAATTAAAACACATTATGGATGTTTGTGGATATTCCCTCTTATAATGTGTCACACTTCAATTACTCTATGGAAAAGCAGATGTGTGCTTAGATAATAGAAAATTAGATAGATAGTGATAAGATAGTACAAAAATGATGCAAGCTCACTCATTTACCAACTTAAAAACAAAGAGAGACAGGGAATGGAGACATGCTTACATTAGTCGCTGACTGTTGGCGCGCGACTCGGATCGCGATTAGTGATGTGACGAGCTGGTGGCCAAGGTCAGATACACCCGGGAGGTCATGTACCACCGTGTCCTCCGTACGCTGAAGATCATGGTGGTATCCTGGGCCCGACACCCTGCCGTCCTGCAGGCGACAGATATACCAGTATTTACCATAAAGTGCACTCCGCACCTTGCTCCAGTTGTTCTCCACCTGTTCTTGGGTTGCTAGACTCCAAGGCCCGCCTGGTAGGCTGTCATTCTCCCGCACCTCAAAGTCCAGCACCAACTCAAATGGCCTGCAATGAGAACAAACACTACTCTTATCTTCATCTAATACTGAGAAGCTAATCTCCCAGAACAATAAATACATCTAAAGTACTTTGAGGTTAATTAATCAATTTAAGTACAGGTTGGCGGTGACTATATCACACGTTGCATTATTACAACATAACAGAGCTCTACTGAGAAGCTGTTCTTCCAGCACTATCTTCCAACATCTATTTCATAGTGCCAGGAGTTGATTAAGAAGCTACAACTCATAGATGAATTTACACTTTATATAACATCATTTACCATAGACCCCGTTACAAGATGTCACCAACTCACCATCCATGTGTGAGAAGCCCCGTCTCGCGGGCTGCGAACCAGGCGGGTAGGAAGATAGGTGCCCTGCGGCTCCGCTCAGTCCCCATGTCTGATCTCTACACACGTGTCTTGCAGTAAACACTCACGGAATTCCCTGAAAAAAAAAAGAAGTTTTAATAAAAATATCCTGTAAATTTGAAAAGCCGAGAAAGGCATCTTTAATATTACGTATTGAATATTTCATATCAAAACAATGGGGTTGAGACCACATCCACACATACTCTCACTCGCCCTCCTTCCTCCTCCCTCTCCCCATCTTTCTCTATTTCCCTCTCCAACCGATCTTGCCTGCCCTTCCAACTCGCCTTCCCAACTCGCCCACCTAATCCTCCCACCCAACATGCCGACCCATCGTGGACATCTCTCATGTACATTTTGCCTACCCATCAACCTGCCTACCCATCAACCTGCCTACCCATCAACCTGCCTACCCATCTACCTGCCTACCCATCTACCTGCCTACTAGTCTACCTGCCTACCCATCTACCTGCCTTATCCACCTACCTGCCTACCCATCAACCTGCCTACCCATCTACCTGCCCACCCATCTACCTCCCGACCCATCAACCTGCCCACCAATCAACCTGCCTCCCCATCAACCTGCCCACCCATCAACCTGCCCACCAATCAACCTGCCTACCCATCAACCTGCCTACCCATCTACCTGTCTACCCATCAACCTGCCCACCCATCAACCTGCCAACCAGTCCACCTGCCTACCCATCAACCTGCCTACCCATCAACCTGCCCACCCATCAACCTGCCCACCCATTTACCTGCCCACCCATCTACCTGCCCACCCATTTACCTGCCCACCCATCTACCTGCCCACCCATTTACCTGCCCACCAATCTCCCTGCCTACCCATTTACCTGCCTACCCATCTACCTGCCCACCCATCAACCTGCCCACCCATTTACCTGCCCACCCATCTACCTGCCTACCCATTAACCTGTCTACCCATCAACCTGTCTACCCATCAACCTGTCTACCCATCAACCTGTCTACCCATCAACCTGCCCACCCATCAACCTGCCTACCCATTTACCTGCCTACCCATCTACCTTATTTGCCCACCAACCTGCCTACACATCTACCTGCCTACCCATCTACCTTATTTGCCCATCAACCTGCCCACCCATCGACCTGCCCACCAATCGACCTGCCGACCCATCTACCTGCCAACCCATCAACCTGCCCATCCATCAACCTGCCTACCCATCTACCTGTCTACCCATCTACCTGCCCACCCATCAACCTGCCTACCATCTACCTGCCTACCCATTAACCTGCCCACCCATCAACCTGCCTACCCATCTACCTGCCCAACCATCAACCTGCTTACCCATCAACCTGTCCACCAATCAACCTCCCTACCTATCAACCTGCCTACCCATCAACCTGCCAACCCATCAACCTGCCTACCCATCTACCTGCCTACCAAACTCACGGAATACCCCTCTACCTGCCTACCCATCTACCTGTCTACCCATCTACCTGCCCACCCATCAACCTGCCTACCCATCAAACTGCCTACCCATTAACCTGCCTACCAATCAACCTGCCTATCCATCATCCTGCCCACCCATAAACCTGCCTACCAATCAACCTGCCTACCCTTCATTCTGCCCACCCATCAACCTGCCTACCCATCTACCTGCCGACCCGTCAACCTGCCCACCCATCAACCTGCCCACCCATCAACCTGCCTACCAATCAACCTGCCTACCCATCTTCCCACCTACCGATCTACCTGCCTACTGATCTACCTGCCTACCCATTCACCTGCCTACCCATCTACATGCCTACCCACCTATGTGCCTACCCATCTACTTTCCTACCTATCTACCTGCCTACACATATACCTGCCTACACATCTACCTGCCCACCTATCAACCTGCCCACCCATCTACCTGTCTACCCATCAACCTGCCTACCCATCAACCTGCCCACCCATTTACCTGCCTACCCATCAACCCGCCTATCCACCAACCTGCCAACCCATCTACCTGCCCACCCATTTACCTGCCTACCCATCAACCTGCCAACCCGTCAACCCGCCTATCCACCAACCTGCCTACCCATCTACCTGCCCACCCATTTACCTGCCTACCCATCTACCTGCCTTCCCATCTTCCTTATTTGCCCATCTACCTGTCTATCCGTCTACCTGCCAACCCATCTACCTGCTGACCCGTCAACCTGCACACCCGTCAACCTGCCTACCCATCAACCTGCCTACCAATCAACCTGCCTACCCATCAACCTGCCCACCCATTTACCTGCCTACCCATCAACCTGCCCACCCATTTACCTGCCTACCCATCAACCCGCCTATCCACCAACCTGCCTACCCATCAACCTGCCAACCCGTCAACCTGCCCACCCATTTACCTGCCTACCCATCGACCTGCCGACCCATCTACCTGCCAACCCATCAACCTGCCCATCCATCAACCTGCCTACCCATCTACCTGTCTACCCATCTACCTGCCCACCCATCAACCTGCCTACCATCTACCTGCCTACCCATTAACCTGCCCACCCATCAACCTGCCTACCCATCTACCTGCCCAACCATCAACCTGCTTACCCATCAACCTGTCCACCAATCAACCTCCCTACCTATCAACCTGCCTACCCATCAACCTGCCAACCCATCAACCTGCCTACCCATCTACCTGCCTACCAAACTCACGGAATACCCCTCTACCTGCCTACCCATCTACCTGTCTACCCATCTACCTGCCCACCCATCAACCTGCCTACCCATCAAACTGCCTACCCATTAACCTGCCTACCAATCAACCTTCCTATCCATCATCCTGCCCACCCATAAACCTGCCTACCAATCAACCTGCCTACCCTTCATTCTGCCCACCCATCAACCTGCCTACCCATCTACCTGCCGACCCGTCAACCTGCCCACCCATCAACCTGCCCACCCATCAACCTGCCTACCAATCAACCTGCCTACCCATCTTCCCACCTACCGATCTACCTGCCTACTGATCTACCTGCCTACCCATTCACCTGCCTACCCATCTACATGCCTACCCACCTATGTGCCTACCCATCTACTTTCCTACCTATCTACCTGCCTACACATATACCTGCCTACACATCTACCTGCCCACCTATCAACCTGCCCACCCATCTACCTGTCTACCCATCAACCTGCCTACCCATCAACCTGCCCACCCATTTACCTGCCTACCCATCAACCCGCCTATCCACCAACCTGCCAACCCAACTACCTGCCCACCCATTTACCTGCCTTCCCATCAACCTGCCAACCCGTCAACCCGCCTATCCACCAACCTGCCTACCCATCTACCTGCCCACCCATTTACCTGCCTACCCATCTACCTGCCTTCCCATCTTCCTTATTTGCCCATCTACCTGTCTATCCGTCTACCTGCCAACCCATCTACCTGCTGACCCGTCAACCTGCACACCCGTCAACCTGCCTACCCATGAACCTGCCCACCCATCAACCTGCCTACCCATCAACCTGCCCACCCATTTACCTGCCTACCCATCAACCTGCCCACCCATTTACCTGCCTACCCATCAACCCGCCTATCCACCAACCTGCCTACCCATCAACCTGCCAACCCGTCAACCTGCCCACCCATTTACCTGCCTACCCATCAACCTGCCCACCCATTTACCTGCCTACCCATCAACCCGCCTATCCACCAACCTGCCTACCCATTTACCTGCCTACCCATCAACCTGCCCACCCATTTACCTGCCTACCCATCAACCTGCCCACCCACCTACCTGCCCACCCATCTACCTGCCTACCCATCAACCTGCCCACCCATCAACCTGCCCACCCATTTACCTGCCTATCCATCAACCTGCCTACCCATCAACCTACGGATTACTGAACCCGTTACGTGCCACTCTACGGATTACTGAACCCGTTACGTGCCACTGTATGGATTACTGAACCCGTTACGTGCCACTCTACGGATTACTGAACCCGTTACGTGCCACTATACGGATTACTGAACCCGTTACGTGCCACTCTATGGATTACTGAACCCGCTACGTGCCACTCTACGGATTACTGAACCCGTTACGTGCCACTGTACGGATTACTGAACCCGTTACGTGCCACTGTACGGATTACTGAACCCGTTACGTGCCACTCTACGGATTACTGAACCTGTTACGTGCCACTGTACGGATTACTGAACCCGTTACGTGCCACTCTATGGATTACTGAACCCGTTACGTGCCACTCTACGGATTACTGAACCCGTTACGTGCCACTGTACGGATTACTGAACCCGTTACGTGCCACTGTACGGATTACTGAACCTGTTACGTGCCACTATACGGATTACTGAACCCGTTACGTGCCACTCTACGGATTACTGAACCCGTTACGTGCCACTGTACGGATTACTGAACCCGTTACGTGCCACTGTACGGATTACTGAACCCGTTACGTGCCACTCTACTGATTACTGAACCCGTTACGTGCCACTCTACTGATTACTGAACCCGTTACGTGCCACTGTACGGATTACTGAACCTGTTACGTGCCACTATACGGATTACTGAACCCGTTACGTGCCACTCTACGGATTACTGAACCCGTTACGTGCCACTGTACGGATTACTGAACCCGTTACGTGCCACTGTACGGATTACTGAACCCGTTACGTGCCACTGTACGGATTACTGAACCCGTTACGTGCCACTCTACTGATTACTGAACCCGTTACGTGCCACTCTACTGATTACTGAACCCGTTACGTGCCACTCTACTGATTACTGAACCCGTTACGTGCCACTATACGGATTACTGAACCCGTTACGTGCCACTCTACGGATTACTGAACCCGTTACGTGCCACTGTACGGATTACTGAACCCGTTACGTGCCACTGTACGGATTACTGAACCCGTTATGTGCCACTGTACGGATTACTGAACCCGTTACGTGCCACTCTACGGATTACTGAACCCGTTACATGCCACTCTACGGATTACTGAACCCGTTCATTTAGCGTACAGTTTGAGTCGGCAGAGGTTCCTTCTCACAAACGTAAGACATTCTTCAGCTACAAGAAAACTCTTTATTCAGCGTATTTAAATTAAAAATAAATGTAATACGGTCAGGGCAGAGCCGGGGCTAGATGTGGATATGAAGCCTCCAGAGCCGCCAGGTTTTGACATGGATTTGAGTGAAGGGCTGATAGCCGTGAGACGAGGGAAAACCCACATTTTTTCTATCTGTATAGATTGTCAATTTTCCCATGTAATTTTTCTGTCTGACTTGAATCTTCAATTTTGATTGGCTGCATCAAACCCGGAATTTGTAAACCTGACGACCACCTACCTCTCAGGTGAATTATATGTGAAATAAAAAAACAACAAAAAAACCCTTGAATTTTGACTTATTATTAGCGATTTAAGGGATATAAAATATAAAAGACTTATTGAGAACAATAATAGACTGAAGATTCTAATTGTGTCTGATGCTCGCATGATTTGGTGAGAAATCACGAGTACAGGTGTTGCCGTTCAGCGCCGCCTAACGGCCCACTGCCTAGTTACGCGACCGCTCAGACAAACCTGGCCGAGTCTGGCTATATGTGTATAGAGAACACAGCAATCACACCTAAAGTGTGAACGGTGGGTGTGATTACAGGAGCGTTGTTTTTGGACAGATTGGACTACTAGAACAATTAAAGGCATTTTATCAACCAGTCTGGACTATCAAAACTTTATAGTTGATAATTGTTTTGGTTTTAATTTGGAGAAAGATAAGCACATAATAGCTAGGCCCGCCAATGTATTAATGTATATATTCAATTTCGGTGATCCTGTGTTATTTAAGCTATATCTAAAGTATCATTGAGGTGATATACATGTATGATACATCGAATTGGAGCTAGATTACCATAGAACACGATGAAATCACTGTTATTTCTCTGCAAATGTTATACACGGGTATTATGAACGTATTACGCTCATATACTGAGTGATTCACTGCTAAAGAATACGTTGCCAGGGGCTTGTTTGGCTGCAGGCATTGGGTAACCAACCAGATAAGGTGAGACACCGGCCTGTGGAAAAAGGCCTATTGGCGCCATGTCTGTACATGTATCATGTGACCGGCTCGTTGTAGGTTGGCGTGCAGTAAAACAGACCTGAGAACTGACAGCGTCTCTACAACACAGACTACGACGGACTGGGATAGGTCTGGGCGGCTACATGTCTCCATGCAGCATCCGCCAAGGACCGTTATGTTGGTCTTTAAGTCACCGCTCGTTTGATAAATGCGGGTTTTTTAACGACTTGTCACTGACTGAGGTCTGACTGACACCGCGTCATTCTCTACACTCGTACCCGGGTCCCTCGTCCACCCGGAAACTGGAGTGTGCGGAACCTGTCAGCTGTGACCTGAACATCGTGTGTCGGAGCGAACACACTGTCCGCGACTGTCCGCTCAGACCATCAACACCTGTCACAACCCACGCAGCTCTGAGCGATAATCACACAGATCCACGTAACATGAGCGATAATGACGGACAATCACGTAACTCACAAAGATTAAACACACCGTAAACCTTACCTCTAAGGCCGCTCCCCCATCTACTCTCCCAGCGGATATCCCGAACTGAGTGGTGATCGCTAAGGGCGCGGAGAATCTGCTTAGAGAGTGTTCCCCTCGTCATAGTGACGGCTAGTTCACTGCCGAGTCGGCAGGTGGCGGCACGCGCTTACCCAGTCCTCTGTAGGCAAACTTTGTCAAAACAAAGTCGGTTATAACAGAGTTCGTTGTGCACTGGCCACCCGAGCTACACTACGTTAGCTCTGGTCACGTTAAATTGACAGGGGCCTTGACATGGCGTGGTAGTGGGTATCTTATACAGTGGGTAAAGGAACTTCACTTTAGCTATTTTTAGGTTGGGTATTAGGACTTTAGGGTTTGGTATCTATTTTTACTCTGTGTATCTATTTTTACTCTGTGGTCCGACCACTCTCTGGCCATGCCCCCTTGACCCTGCCATGACCCACATTCTTACCCTGGAAGTCACTTTTCCATGTTCTCATCTTCTTTTAATGTGTATTTTTAATAAAATGGCCACAGAGATAAGGTTCTTTATCAATTTATCAATATATGGAGATTTCTTTGCAAGTATTTTGGATCCCAGAACCTATTTAGAACAAAGTGGTTTGGTCTGAGAGTGAGAATCCGTGGACATGCCCAGGGTTTAACGTTACCAACCTCTTAGTTGGAACGTAGTGTAGACAGAGGTGGTGGCCAATCTAAGTTCGTTGTTATTGTTATTGATGTTTATTCTGCATTCTGTTGGTCACAACAGTTCCTCCATGAGGGGAGGGGTAGTGTGGGTAACTGGACAGATCGTGAGGAGAGGAAATGAAATGATTCTGTCAGAGTACATGAGGCATGCCCTGAGAGCATGACGTCTGATAAAGCATGGTTCTTTAAGGCACTCTCTGGTCCAATACAACAAGGCACCCTGTGTGATGCATAGCATGATTCTCTAAGGAATTCCCTGATCTATTAATGCAAGAATAAATCTGAATGACATGAGGCATTCCTAGTCTATAAAAACATGGTGCCTTATAAGGCATTCCTAGTCTAATAAAGCATGCTACCTGAAGGCATTCCCTGGTATGAGAAAACATGATACCTGAAAGCATTCCGTGGTCTAACGAAACATGATGCCTTAAGGCATTCCTAGTCTAATAAAACATGATACCTGAAGGCATCACCTGGTCTCACCGAACATGATGCCTTAAGGCATTCCCTGGTCCAACAAAACATGATGCCTTAAGGCATTCCCTGGTCTAATGGAACATGATGCCTTAAGGCATTCCCTGGTCTGAAAATCTTGATGCCTGAAGGCATTCCCTGGTCTAATAAAACAAGGTCCTTTAATCATTTTACGACATTGTTCTTCCGATAGATTGTCGATTTATGAAACAAAACGTCACATTGAATGGTAAGCGGGAGTTATAGTTATAATAATTGTGTCCTAAGATTGTCTTCAAATTAACTATAATTCCCCTGCACCACAAATTACATGAAGTGCATGGTATTTATAACGCATATCACAAAGGTTTAACATAAACCTGAATCCGGGTCAACTTTTAACTTCATCAAGCATCAAGATCGTTTACAGGAATTTGTATTCTATAAATCTCGCAATAACATTTTTCTTTGATTCTTGAAACCCTTTTTGAGTCTTTAATGGATGTGGGCAGTTTAATTCAATTCTTTAGAGCTCTATACATTTTTTACTTACAACTTCTATTAAGTAGACACATCCTTTAGACGAGGCTCTGGTATTATGAGTGTGACTGATACGAGTCATTTCTTAGTTCTCATTCCTATTTGTTCTACACCACTTCTTGTAATGCATGTGGTAAAGTATGTCCTACACTGGCCACCAGGACTACATCCGAGGCTACCTTGAACCAGTAGTTGTAAGTGGAAGCCTGTGCTCTCTCACATAATAGGCCAGGTAACGCCCGCCATTCTTCTGGTGCATCATGGGTAATGGCCGCCATTTTTCTGATGCTTTGTGGGATGGAATTGAGCTGTAGTAATCTGGTGAATGATGGCCGAACTACAGGCTGAGAGAGAGGTTGTGCTGGTTCTTCTTGCCACTGCAAATAAGCAGGGACCCAATGAAAGTTCAAGGTCACCCATTCGGTACTTTAGCTGGCATTACCTGTTCCATTGTTCAGAACAGAGTGGAGACAGAGGTGGTGACCAATCTAAGTCAGGACAGAGTGGAGACAGAGGTGATAGCCAATCTAAGTCAGAACAGAGTGGAGACAGAGGTGGTGGCCAATCTAAGTCAGGACAGAGTGGAGACAGAGGTGGTGACCAATCTAAATCAGGACAGAGTGGAGACAGAGGTGGCGGCCAATCTAAGTCAGGACAGAGTGGAGACAGAGGTGGTGACCAATCTAAGTCAGAACAGAGTGGAGACAGAGGTGGCGGCCAATCTAAATCTGGACAGAGTGCAGACAGAGGTGGCGGCCAATCTAAGTCAGGACAGAGTGGAGACAGAGGTGGTGACCAATCTAAATCAGGACAGAGTGGAGACAGAGGTGGCGGCCAATCTAAGTCAGGACAGAGTGGAGACAGAGGTGGTAGCCAATCTAAGTCAGAACAGAGTGGAGACAGAGATGGTGGCCAATCTAAGTCAGAACAGAGTGCAGACAGAGGTGGTGGTCAATCTAAGTGAGAACAGAGTGGAGACAGAGGTGGCGGCCAATCTAAGTCAGAAGAGATTGGAGACAGAGTTGGCAGCCAATCTAAGTCAGAACAGAGTGGAGACAGAGGTGGTGGTCAATCTAAGTCAGAACAGAGTGGAGACAGAGGTGGTGGCCAAACTAAGTCAGAACAGAGTGGAGACAGAGGTGGTGGCCAATCTAAGTCAGAACAGAGTGGAGACAGAGGTGGTGGCCAATCTAAGTCAGAACAGAGTGGAGACAGAGGTTGCAGCCAATCTAAGTCAGAACAGAGTGGAAACAGAGGTGGTGGTCAATCTAAGTCAGAACAGAGTGGAGACAGAGGTGGTGGCCAATCTTAGTCAGAAGAGATTGGAGACAGAGGTGGCAGCCAATCTAACTCAGAACAGAGTGGAGACAGAGGTGGCGGCCAATCTAAGTCAGAACAGAGTGGAGACAGAGGTGGTAGCCAATCTAAGTCAGAACAGAGTGGAGACAGAGGTGGTGGCCAATCTAAGTCAGAACAGAGTGGAGACAGAGGTGGTAGCCAATCTAAGTACGTCTTGGCTGATGTGGTAGTTCAGCGATTTCCCGGTAGAGGACGGGGAGGTGATTTGGGGATAAGGTGAAGGTGCTTCTATCACTGCGGACATTCGGAGCGTGGTGGTGTGGCCAGTCACACGCTTACAACATGGCGGTTCACGCACGTCGACTCTCTCTCCTGCTAGCCCTCCTAGCGGCCGTCGTCGCCGCAAAGCCCAAGGACTACACCGGGTTGGTGCACCTTGAGTTCTATCACTCTTTTGTTTATTGCTCTTTCTCCTCAATGACTCTCATCTAAGACCGCCCAAGTACAACTCTTACACATATCCTACCTCCTACATATAGACCCTTTTCTGTATGTCAGAGAGACCCAGGGACAATATTGCTAAACCTTATTCAACACCTACGGACGACTTTATGGACGGCTAATATTTAAATATCATTAAATCATAACCCTTTTATCAGGTAGAGAACAGGGTCTTCATGTAGGATCCTAGATTATTCAACAGGCCCCAGGATATATCGTAGAAGTTGTCTTCCGCTCGTCCTAGGACGAATGTCGTCGTATAAACTTGTTGGTCCTAGAGCTGGGATGGTTCGAGGATACGATCACATCCAGGCTGTGGAATATTTTAGTATCAATTTATTGTTTAACTCTCCTTTCTCCTCAAGCTTCTCATAAGTCTTCTGAAACTCGTTGTTTTAAACAGTTGTGCCTGTGAAAGGAAAGTGTACAATATGGTGGTAACAATGTCACCATTCTCGACACGATTGGCGGTAAACAAACACTGATGTATTCAACGACATCAGTCTCCACTCCTGCTGCATGCGCAGGGTGCTGTTTACTAAGCCGATGTCGATGTATTAATATTTCTGTCCTAGAGCTAGAACGGTTCAAGGATATGATCTTACTAAAGCTTTAAAATGTTTACCGTACAACTCTAATTTGTCCTCCGAATTGTCCTAAATCGTCTAGAATTATCTAAGGACAGCGACAAGGATCTTGTAGATGAAGCTTGTTCCATAAATATAGAATGATACTGTGTTAATATTGTAGTATTCGGTGATTATGTTTATTAGCTTTTATATCAAGCTCGGTGGCCAAGTGGTCAGGGTGTTCGCCTCGAGCATGGCAGGTCGTGGGTTCAAACCAAAGACTTACACAAAAATGGTAGCCACTGCCCATTCGGTTAAACACCCGCCATTAGGATGAGGAGTAGGGGTCAAGGGCCCGAGTGGAAGAACGGCTCTATAGCCGAATTCGGTGATTGTGTAAAACAATATTCCCTTAAAAATTGCAAAAATTGCAAAAAAAAAAGTGATGAGATGGCTGGTTCGATGTACGAGAAAGGACTGAGCATCACTTTTAATGACAGGAAAAACACTCTCAATGACCTAGATAATCGTAATTTTATTCAACGGCACCGACACCATCCTGACCCAAGGCACAGTCTCTGAGTAATGTTGCAGGACATGTCCTGGGACCTGTTTCACTAGTTTAGTGACAAAAGTGTTAGACAGACATGAAAAGCGGCACCAACAGCGCAAGCAAGAACGGACAAAACAAAGTCACGTTTCATAACATATGTCACATCTAATGTCGCATGTTGTGTCACAATATCGGTGTTGCGAACAGTGACACTACTGCGCCACTTGTGCCAGCGCTACTTGTGTTGTCACGAAACTAGTCAACCCCAATCTGTCTGTATGGTGTCACAGACGCCATCTAGACATGTCACGAAACTAGTGAAACAGGTCCCTGATGTATGATCCATGTTAAATCTGCTGTATCTCTCACTAGAGATTTAACACACTACCCTGGAGTATGTTCATGAAATGATATCTATGATAGATCGTGCACATTCCCCTTCCTCGTAAGATTTATCTTATCGTATAGTCAGTATATATGTCCTCGGGATTATTAAACAGGCCCCTAGTTCCACATTCTCATAGTATGTTACTGTCACGACACCTGGTGGCTTTCCCATGTACTACACCCGCGTTCTGTTTACATAACAAAACGTATCGTGTCTGCAATAACTACATAATTAAAGATAGGTAGAGATAGAGAGATAGAGAGAGAGAGGGAGAGAGAAAGAGGGAGAGAGAGATAGAGAGAGAGAAAGAGAGATAGATAGATAGATAGAGAGAGAGGGAGAGAGAGGGAGAGAGAGAGATAGAGAGAGATAGAGAGAGAGAGAGAGAGGGAGAGAGAGAGAGAGAGGGAGAGAGAGGGATAGAGATAGAGAGAGAGAGAGAGAGAGAGAGAGAGGGATAGAGAGAGAGAGAGCTGGTACCCACCATCCCCCTCCTCCTGCAGCACAATAGGACAGTTCTGAGAATATTAATTGTCCGTAAAATGTAAAAAGAAAGGTGCATTTTCAGGAGAAAATCCGCGATATCATCACAAGTAAAGTGGTGTTTTTACTCTGGTGTCAGTAATGAGCAAGTGTTGTTAAGTGTAAAGAATAGCAATTACTCATATGAAAGATGGATAGTATATCTGTTTCTAAGGAAAATCTTATAGCATTATGTCATGAAATTCAAATTCAAATGGTTGTATCAAAACAATTTCATACATGACCATGACAATTCAAATATAATACAGGTAAAACAGTACGTTATTTCTCACCATATTACTGCTATATTTGTTTGATGATACGTTGACTAAGAGAGTCTCCCCTTCCTTCACGTTATTTCTCAGTATAATACTCGTCTATTTGTTTGATGGTACGTTGACTAAGAGAGTCTCCCCTTCCTTCACGTTATTTCTCAGTACGATACTCGTCTATTTGTTTGATGATACGTTGACTAAGAGTCTCCCCTTCCTTCACGTTATTTCTCAGTATGATACTCGTCTATTTGTTTGATGATACGTTGACTAAGAGAGTCTCCCCTTCCTTCACGTTATTTCTCAGTATGATACTCGTCTATTTGTTTGATGATACGTATACTAAGAGAGTCTCCCCTTCCTTCACGTTATTTCTCAGTATGATACTCGTCTATTTGTTTGATGATACGTTGACTAAGAGAGTCTCCCCTTCCTTCACGTGGCAGGTATCGTCTGGTCGACGTTCAGCCTCACACGACGCAGCAGATTAAAGTACTCCACGCTCTGAACGACATCCCGGGGGTGAGGACATCTTAACATTAAATAAACATTCCCTGATATTCAACAGGCGAGGAATATTAAACAATGAATGAAGATTCTCGTCATCCAACAAAGGAGAAATACTAAACATTAAATACAGATTCCACGATATCCAATAAAGGAGAAATACTAAACATTAAATACAGATTCCACGATATCCAATAAAGGAGAAATACTAAACATTAAATACAGATTCTACGATATCCAATAAAGGAGAAATACTAAACATTAAATACAGATTCTCCGATATCCCAGAGATGAGAAATACTTAACATTAAAGACAGATTCTCCGATATCCCAAAGACGAGAAATACTAAACATTAAATACAGATTCCCCGATATCCCAAAGACGAGAAACACTTAACATTAAATACAGATTCCCCGATATCCCAGAGATGAGAAATACTAAACATTAAAGACAGATTCTCCGATATCCCAAAGACGAGAAATACTTAACATTAAATACAGATTCCCCGATATCCCAAAGACGAGAAACACTTAACATTAAATACAGATTCCCCGATATCCCAAAGACGAGAAACACTTAACATTAAATACAGATTTCCTGATATCCAATAAAGGAGAAAAACTAATCACTAAATACAGATTCTGCGATATCCCAGAGAAGAGAAATACTTAACATTAAATACAGATTCTCTGATATCCAATAAAGGAGAAAAACTAATCACTAAATACAGATTCTACGATATCCCAAAGACAAGAAATACTAAACAATAAATACAGATTCTCCGATATCCAATAAAGGAGAAAAACTAATCACTAAATACAGATTCTGCGATATCCCAGAGATGAGAAATACTTAACATTAAATACAGATTCTCTGATATCCAATAAAGGAGAAAAACTAATCAATAAAGACAGATTCTACGATATCCCAAAGACAAGAAATACTAAACAATAAATACAGATTTTCCAATATCCCAGAGACAAGAAACACTTAACATTAAATACAGATTCCCTGATATCCCAAAGATGAGAAACATTGAATAGAGATTCCCCGATATACCACAGACGAGAAATACTAAATGCTAAATACATATTCTCCGATATCCAACAAGCAACAAACACTAAATATGAAATACAGATACTAAACATTAAATACAGATTTTCTGATACAACAAAAATGAGAAACACTAAATATTAAATACAGATTATCCAAATCCCATGTATTTGGGACATCAATATAGTGAATTGAATGTGTTAGCTGTGTTTGACAGTAATTCGTGAGCCTATGGCTGTCTATGACAGCAATTAATGAGCCTATGGCTGTATTAATCAGTAATTTGTAAGCCTATGGCTGTGTCTGACAGTAGTTTGCGAGCCCATGGCTGTGTCTATCAGTAATTCATGTGGCTATGATTGCGTGTGACAGTGATTCATGAGCCTATGGCTGTATGTGACAGCAATTTGCGAAGCTATGGCTGTGTCTATTAGTAATTCATGAGCCTATGGCCAGTAATTCAGTAATTCACGAGCCTATGACTGTGTCTGACAGTAATCTGCGAACCTATGGCCATGTTTATCAGTAATTCGCGAGCCTATGGTTGCATCTGACAGTAATCCGCGAGCCTATGGTTGCGTCTGACAGTAATTTGCAAGCCTATGGTTGCGTCTGACAGTAATCTGTGAGCCTATGGTTGCATCTGACAGTAATCCGCAAGCCTATGGCTGTGTCTGACAGTAATTCGCGAACCTATTGTAAAGTATCGGTAGCTTCAAGTAAAGGTAGCTTTAAGAAACTACAAGTTAATAGAGGGCAGCTATAAGAAAGGTACTCATGTATTTTACTATCTTACTGATAAGTAGTGAACACAGGAGACAAAAAGGACCACGTGATAAAGTTCCCAAGACGGAGCATGTACTTTACTATCTTACTGATTAGTAGTGAACAAAAGAGGACCACATGATTAAGTTCCCAAGACGGAGAGGACTCTTGATCCGATGGATTATCTTACCACGTAGGCACTATGATTAATCAATACCATCGATTAAAGATAAAACAGAAATCTGTTAATTATAAAAAGGTCGTTATCCTATTCAACTAGATAACGTGATAGTGTTGTATAACATGAAATTGTGATCCTCGTGGTATAAATATCATGGCATGTATAATTAACCCCTTTATTATAGGGATATATATTTCTAGAAACACTACCGACCTCATAAATATTCATTAGATCACATGATCTTACATGTTCGGGGGCTTCACATGTTCTCAGTCTGCCATTGTTGTCGGGTCTCTAGAGCAATTTTTTTTGCCGGCATTTTGCAAATTCTCTAACAAATTCTGGACGATCGATGTTGGTGTCTAAATGCTCAGCTTGTCATCAAAAGCACGTAGCACCAAGAGGACGTAAATGCTGGGTTATTCGACAGGAGACAGAAAACATGTCGGAAAGCGACAAACTCGCTCAAACAACAGGTGGAAGCGATGTCAATCCGAGTCAAAGTAGCAAAACAAAGGAAAAGACAACAGATGTACTCACGGATTGTAGCAGCGATTCGGACGACAACAATGGCGAGGCAGGTGGCGACTCAGACGTGGGGGAGAAACTCAATCAAGAATCAAGAACGCCAGTCCTCCGAGGTACACTCCATGATGGCCGCTCTCACCTCGTCGATGCAACGTCTAACGATGCGAGTCCGCAAAAGCGAGAAGAAGACATCTCGTCGTTCCTCCAGTGATGACTCGACTGAATCTTCGTCACATTCAGCAAACTCCGGAGAACACAGAAGCAACCGAGGTAAATCCATCGCTTCAGCCTACGGCCGTATCTACGATAAGGGGAGAAACCACCGATCACATTCCCAGCACTTGTCAGTGCCTTAGTGGCTCTGATCCTTGCGGCATATGGCGCCAGACTTCAAATCTCCGGAATGCTCGATCACCTCTGGTTCATCTCTGACAAAGCGGCAACCAAGGTGTATTCCACAGAATCCATTGTGGCATATGATGCGGAGGTACGACAGCAAGCGAACCTACAGGGGCAACGCGCCTTCGGATATGGATGTACAGAGGCGATTCACAAGCACCTTGGAGTAGAAGGGACGATGACGGCTGCCAAGTCAAGATCCAAGACTAAGTCCACAGGCGTCGACAAAGACCGAGGTAAAACAAATGTGTGCTGGTATTACAAGTATAAATTTTGCAATAACCCGAAGAAGTGTTCCAAGCTTCACGTATGTTATCTCTGCCATGGTGAGGATCATAGGCAGAACTCTTGTACAAATGTAAAACGCCAGGACAAGGACTGACTACAATCGGCTTCTGCACGTCAACAGATCGACAAAGGACAAGGTAATGTATGGGTGAACGAGGCTTATCTGGGAGTGCGTCTGTAACCACCGCCATGTGACCACGAATAGAGAGAAACGGGAAGCGGGTCGGTGGAAGTCTCCGCGGCCTCATCTGAATAACCCGATATCGTCGTTTTGATTGGCCGAGAGGTCACGTGACCCTCGCGTCGGTTTGTTGTGGTTTTGCAGGCCATGTGCATTTGACATCGGCGTGTCACCCGACTTCGTGAGTATCTTAGGGGTTTCTGCATGGCATTTCACACAGTTCCTACGTAGTTTAACCGTGTAAACTCTCAAATATGGTAAGGACCAAGCCTCCGACCGCCCTGTCAGTGTCTTGACAGGGAGGAAACCCTACAGTTGTGTGTGACAGTCACTTGTTGAACCAAGTCAACCCATGCTGTCATACCGGCTGTCAGTGCCAGTGTCGAGGTGGTAGCAAGGGTATATTACCCTCTAAATTTATTCGTGGTTTCGACTGTTCTCCAGTCTCATCAGGCATATAGCGGTAGGTACTCTTCTGTGGTCTTTCCTCCAGAAAACCCTGTTTCGGAGGTGCAATACAACAAATGGACAAAGGACAAGGTATGTTCACAAATTGCCACAGAGACTTGTCAATTGCTTCAACCACTGAACTTGGTACAGGGTTTTCACACAGTTTGAATGCTTGCGTTCAAGTTGCCACTGCTCCGCGTCCTAATAACCCGGATGTTGATGTCAACAGCTCTACTTGTGTTAGCGAATCGGACGGTTGTAGTGAGTGTGTACACTCTTCTAAGGTCGGAAATCATTGCAGACCACATACTGATTGTATCATTAACGATCCGGACGTTAATCAAGCTGTAATCGATGGGAAAACCCCAAATTCGCATTGTAAAATAGACAAAACTTGTGAACCGGAAGTCAATGGCGGCCATGACACTGCTCCCCAGTTAAGCTCGGAATCGAATGCAGGAAAAGACATTTTCTCTTCATTTAAATCAACAGATACTGGTAAATCTTCATTTGAATGCAATTCAAACAAGAAACAAATTATTTTGTGTGTATTTGAAGAGTTCTTAAAACAAAATATGTCAGAGCGCATTCACTGTGGCACTGACTCCTGCCCAATACTTTTCCAAGATGGCGACGACGGTATCTCTCTCAAGGTCCGCGCAACAAAATATTGTATAATCGCAGGTAAACATTGTTTTGATCAAGAATGTAACTGTTCTCATTTGATAGGGGAAGTTCAATCACAACTAAAACCTTGCTTTGCTGTGATCAATTGTTATTTCCGCCAAAATTCACTATGTGTATTGGACGTCTACACTCTGTTGGGTATCATGTATGGGTTTCCAATTGTTGATATGACTGCGATTGATCCGTATATCTGTACAAATTATGACAGTATTTATGAACCTGAAACGTGTGGAAAAATGTCTGACTTGCTAGAAAAGGAATTTAGCGAACAAAAAATTGTCAAGGCTAACCCAGCACCAGTCTGCTGTCACGCATTAGGCGCTGTCAAAAAATCGGATGGGGGGCTTCGGCCCATCACCGATTGCAAGCGGCCAATGGGCAAAAGTTTAAATACTTGTATGGATACCATTTGTCAGGATTTTTCGTATAAGAATCTAGACACTGTAGGGGAAATCATCAATCAAGGTGACTTTATGGCTGTAGTGGACATATCACATGCCTATCGATCTGTGAATGTTTTTTCTTGACATGTCCGTCCAATATCAAGGTTTTCAGTGGAATTTATTTGGTATACAAGAAATGTTTCTTGATTGTTGTATGTGCTTTGGATTAAGATGTGCACCATTCATATTAACACAAATTGGTGACTTTATTGTACGTAGTTTAACAAACTCTTTTGATCTTTTCAGTGTTTTTTTTATTTTTTATTTTTTTATTTAACAAACCAACAGTTCTGCCCAGGGCAGATCTTCCACTGAAGTACATACATCACTTTATACACCAAGCAAACATACAAAGTGAAGAAAACTGAGATGGTATAGTAAAATAGCAAGAGGTCAGTCAACACACTCCAGATTTATCTCCAATCATATTCTGAGAATTTTGATTTCACCAGACGTTTAAATTCCTTTACACTTGACGCAAGTTGTGTCTCAGCTTCTAAAGTATTCCATAATTTCTGTCCTCGGTAGTAACTGGATCGCTTATAGAAACTGGAATTGATTCGGGGCATTTTAAATCTAACTTTGTTGGAACTACGCGTCCGGATCTTACTGACTGGTAGCATAATGTTTTCTGGGTTTTTGGACAGTTTGTACATTTGTAGCAGGAGTTGCATTTTTCGCCTGGTGACAAGGTAGTCTATTTTCAATAAATCATGTGAATCCTCATTTCGTTGAAACCATATTTTGTGCCATTGTACTAGCTTGAGCGCCCTATTTTGAACCCTCTGTAGCAAGTCAATGTCGTTTTGGTTGGCACCATCGACCAGATAACTGCAATACTCGAGAATTGGTCGGATCACCACGGTGTATACCTTTGTCGCTGTGTGTCGCGAGATACTACTTCGTATTTTGGCTAACTTAAAGATACACATATTACTGCTCTTTATCATATCCTTGACAAATTTGCCCAGGTTGAGGTTGCTGTCTATACTTACTCCTAAGTATTTGTAGTGTTTAACTTCTTTTAGTTTCTCATTACAGCATATAACGTCCATATCTGGTAAGTGGGATCTTGTCCTTTCAGAAGTTACCCAGCTGGTCTGGGTTTTACTAGCATTTAGCGTCATCCCGTTTTTTGTACACCATCTCTCGATTCCATTGACTGCAATTTGCAACTGTTCCTTGGTTAACTACATGGATGACTTTATTTGTATTTCCTCAAATTTAGAATCCTGTCAACAGGCTCTAAATCACTTGATCGAATTTATTGTCAGCTTAGGATTTAAGATCAAAGACTCAAAGGTTGTTAACCCATCCAGAACTTGTAGATACTTAGGTGTCATCAAGAATAGTGAAGCTATGACATTTACCTTACCAGAAGAAAAACTGACAAATCTTCGGAAAATTCTAGAAATATTATCTTCAAAAAAATCTGCCTCAAAACTAGACCTACAAAAACTAGCAGGTCTGTTAGCTCATTGCGCTACCATAATTAGAGGAGGTCGTACTTTCAGCAGGAGAGTCATAAATCTTTGCAATACCCTAGCAGAAAGATCACACAAGACCAGACTTACCTCAGAATTCAGGGCAGACATAAAATGGTGGATGTCATTTGTCAGCATCTTCAATGGCACAGGTAAAATAATCAAGATTACCCGTGTCAATGTTTGTATCTTTACAGACGCTTCAGGCCTCGGTTTTGGTGGCTTCAGATCTGATTATTCCGATTATTTTTGGGGATGTTGGATTAACCAAGACGATGGTTGTGTTCACTATACTAAAGGCCCAGTTTTTGGTGATGTCTCTGGTTCAATCAGTTCCAAGGAACTTTGGCCTATACTTGTAGCAGCCAGAACATGGGGACCTTCATTCGCAGGACAGCATGTCCTTTTTTTTTACTGATAATATGTCAGTGAAAATTATGGTTTCTACAGGAAGAAGTAGATGCACACAAACCATGGACATGTTAAGGGAGCTCTTTTGGCTCTCCTTTGTGTATAACTTTGTTATTTCTGTGGAACACAAACCGGGTGTAAATAATATCCGGGCAGATTTTTTGTTTTTTGAAAAGAATGTAAGGAATCATGCTAATCTCAAGTGTATATGACGGGAGTCACGTAGCTGTTTCTCTGAATTCATATATAAAGGACCAGGGAATCTCCCCTGGCAGTTCTTAAAAATCAACAAGACTCACTGACGTTCTAGTCTTACTTACAAAGACTCTACAATGCCTTATACATAGCAGTATCGCCTCGCCTGCCTTCCAGTGCTACAAAAAGGTTCTTAGCTGCCTATTTAAAAGTTAAGTGGTGACCCCAACAAATATGGACAAGACTACTCTGCATAGATGAGTGCGATCTACAAGTGTAGAACAGCAAGATTCTACACTATGGCTGTATTTGAGAGTATTTCACGAGCCTATGGCGGTGTCTATCAGTAATTCGTGAGCCTATGACTATGTCTGACAGTAATCCGCGAGCCCATGGCTGTCTGGCTGTGAGTAGGTCTGTGCTTATTGATATTTATCTTCGTTATTCTCCTCAGGTCAGCGTCTGGGAACAACCATCTTCTCCTGGTCACGTGGTCCAGTTCAGCCTGGCACCGGAAGTGTATGATGACGTTACAGGAAGTTTGATCCAGGCTGGACTTGAGCCAGTGGTAACCCTAGAAAACCTCCAAAGGTGATTCCCCGATTAGCGTTAAAAGTGTACATTATCACAACCATAGAAAATCTCCAAAGGTGATTCCCCGATTTGCGTTAAAAGTGTACATTATCATAACTATAGAAAACCTCCAAAGGTGATTCCCCGATTAGCGTTAAAAGTGTACATTATCATAACCATAGAAAACCTCCAAAGGTGATTCCCCGATTAGCGTTAAAAGTGTAAATTATCATAACCATAGAAAACCTCCAAAGGTGATTCCCCGATTAGCGTTAAAAGTGTAAATTATCATAACCCTAGAAAACCTCCAAAGGTGATTCAACGACTAGCTTCAAAAGTGTACATAATCATAACCACTGAAAATTGGATTCGCCACTCGATTTTTGGTTGAAAGTTTTACCATTGAATGAACCAAAAAGATTTGGATAGTGAATATGTCAGCTGAGCTGACAGGCCATCTCAAGGTTCTGTGACCTTTGTGGTTGTGCTTCCACATACAAAATGTTGTTTCTTCAACGAACATTATTTATATATATATTTATTGTCAACAATTAACTATGACATATCTTTATATTTGTATTGAATTACTCAACAATGTTCAATATCATCTTCATATCACTTCGTTTTTCGGTTGCAGCCAAATTGACCTTGAGAGAAAGTTGAACAACCTTCAGAAGGAAGCTGATTTCGACAAGTTTAAGTACAACAAGCTTTCCGACGTAGGTATCCGGGGCTGGGTGTTTGTTAATTTACATCAATCATCTTAATTATCCAATCACAACACAGTTTACTACAGAGGTCATCTTAACGATCCAATCATAACAAAGTTTACTATAGAGGTCATCTTAATCATCCAATCATAACACAGTTTACTACAGAGGTCATTGTAATCATCCAAACATAACACTGTTTACTACAGAGGTCATTGTAATCATCCAATCATAACACAGTTTACTACAGAGGTCATCTTAATCATCCAATCATAACACAGTTTAGTATAAAGTTCATTGTAATCATCCAATCATAACACAGTTTACTACAGATGTCATCTTAACAATCCAATCATAACACAGTTTACTATAGAGGTCTTCTTAATCATCCAATCATAATAGAGTTTACTGCAGAGGTCATTGTAATCATCCAATCATAACACAGTTTAGTATAAAGTTCATTGTAATCATCCAATCATAACACAGTTTACTACAGAGGTCATTGTAATCATCCAATCATAACACAGTTTAGTATAAAGTTCATTGTAATCATCCAATCATAACACAGTTTACTACAGAGGTCATTGTAATCATCCAATCATAACACAGTTTACTACAGAGGTCATTTTAATCATCCAATCATAACAGAGTTTACTGCAGAGGCTGTCATAATCATCCAATCGTAACGCTGCTTACTTCACAGATCAATGCCTACCTGGACAGTCTGGCTGCACAGCATGATTTCTGTGAAGTCTTCTCTATCGGGAAGAGTTTCGAGGGGCGTGACATGAAAGTGCTGAAGGTCAGTTTGAGCCACTTATCAAATAGAATGCTGCAGGTTTGTTTGTTTTTTTTTCATTTTTTTTTATTTCATATCACAACATCTGATACAGTATCAGTTCTTCCTGTTGGGATTCGTGGACTAAGCCACACAACAATCGTAGTCCCGAAAAGTAGATACACAATTTGAATGTGATAATGATGAGATGATGATGAGTTGATGAGAGATTATATAATCAATACAGTAAACTACCCGGAACTATAGGAACAACACCCGTTTTTGCACCTGGATACTTTTACTTTTGAAGAAGACTAATCCCATCATTATAATACACTGTCCTTAACACATCGCTTAAACGAGGCCACGGTCCCTTGTTTTTGAATCCCTTCTTCTAAGGTATCCCATAATTTCCTACCCCTGTATCCCGGCAGATCTTTCATATTTGGCAGTTTTATGTCTGAATGTTTTAAATTTAACTTTGCTATCACTTCTCGTGTTCCTAGTACGTATGTCTAGATTTGATTCTACTTTTGATTTCTTGAACATCAGTTTTAAGTGTTGTCTTTTACGCCTCACCTCTAACATTTCGATGTTACGTTTTAGCTACGTAGGGAAATTACCAAACACTGTATGGGTCTATTTTTCAAAACCTGCATTTTAGGTTAAAAAGGATTTTTCTTGAATATCTCTCTTAATAATCAGTGTACAGTTGTAATTCCTGCAGTAATGGCTGCGTCTCAAGGAATTCTGTAATTCCAATAAAGGGTTTTCATATAACCAGCAGGAATTTATTGGTGAAAATTGAGAAAAAACCCTTATTTTCTCCTTATTTTCAAGTTTTTTTTAAATATGTGAAGATGAACAAATACTTACCATATATCTAAAGGCAAAAATATCAGGAAAAACTTTTCATTAAGTTAATATTTACTATCAGGGCTATGGGAAACATCATAAATCAAGGTGACAAAATGAAAATTCCCATGAATTTTATGTTTTGTTTTATAATTACTAAGGGCAGGTCATACTGATTGCTAAAGGTATTGAGATGCTTACTTATTTGGTCAACTAAGTGTGAGAGGACTATTGAATTTTTTATGGAGTTCTAAGTTCCCTGTTTTATCACAAAATGTTATGTCCATGACCCCTGCTACTAGTTCTTTGTTTATGATATGAGTATGAATACTTGGTGCCTTTATTATGGATTATTTGAACATGTACCTTATATTCAGTTCTGTGATTTTCATAGTGAATCATTATTTGGCAGACTGAAGATGCAATCAATTTAACCACATTCCAACACCCCATGTTACGTCCGACACCCCATGTTATGTCTGACACCCCAATATATGACAGACAGGAAAGATATTAATTTCAACAGGTTGTAATGTTTACCTGACCATTGTAATACCTCTGAGAATTTCACTATGTATGTGTATAATCATTTCTAAATGTTTTTGATAGGCTTCCCTTTTTTGCATTTTATTACAAAGTATTACATCCATGACCCCTGCACCCAGGAATTAGTTTATGATATTACTGGTCACAAACCATAAGTTAAATCTGGATTTCTATATGTAACATTTTCAAATATGTTTTATCTGTTCAGCTCCTGTTATTTCTTGAGGTGTCTTTTGATTTAGGCCCTACATAAGCCCCTTTTTAATCTGTTACTAAGTGTTACGTCCAACACCCCTCTCTCATAAATGAGAAATACTGCTAGATGTTCAAGAAAAATAGCTAAAACTTGCCATATAACAAAGGAAATATGATAAGTCATACAGATATTGACTTTGATCATTTTGTGTATATATACAGTCAACACATATGCTTTTTGATCCATTATTATAGAGAATGAAGAACACAAAATAAAGTTTTAGCCAAAACTCAATAGGATTTCCTAAACAAATAATTGTCAGTATTTGGTATTTCTTTTTTTTGTAGAAATAATGGCTGTATCACATAATAGTGATACTGATAGATATATCATCTCATCAAATAATATTACCCATCATGCATATTGTATCTTTGAACAAAATAGTGTAGTAATTGAGTCTACTATGATGAGGATACTCAGAAGCAGGTTGATATCGTATTCATCATTCAGTATCAGGTTCAATCTTCTTAAACATTACTTTGCATGTAAGGAACTTGTATTCTGTAATATTGACTAGCCGTATCATCCTCCGTAGCAATGTCCAGAGTATATACATTCATCATGAAGTAGAATATGGCATCAATGAATACTATATGGCATCATAAAGTAGAATACTGCATCATGACAAGGTTCTCTCATACTGCGTTAATTGATTTCACAGATCGGAGGCACGAACACAACTCAGCGAGTGTGGATCGATGGCGGTATTCACGCCCGAGAGTGGATCTCCCCCGCCACTGTCATCTACATCATAGACGAGGTAGGCTACAGAACTATTACATCATAGGCGAGGTGGGGTACAGGAATATTACATCATAGATGAGGTAGGGTACGGGAATATTAAATCATAGATGAGGTAGGGTACAGGAATATTACATCATAGACGAGGTAGGGTACGGGAATATTACATCATAGACGAGGTAGGGTACGGGAATATTACATCATAGACAAGGTAGGGTACAGGAATATAACATCACAGAGGTAGGGTACGGGAATATTACATTATAGACGAGGTAGGGTAACAGGAATATTACATGATAGATGAGGTAGGGTACGGGAATATTACATCATAGACGAGGTAGGGTACGAGAATATTAAATAATAGACGAGGTAGGGTATGGGAATATTACATGATAGATGAGGTAGGGTACGGGAATATTACATCATAGACAAGTTAGGGTACAGGAATATAACATCACAGAGGTAGGGTACAGGAGTATTACATTATAGACGAGGTAGGGTACCCAAATATTACATCATAGAGTAGGTAGGGTATGGGAATATTACATCATAGACGAGGTAGGGTACGGGAATAATACATCATAGAGGAGGTAGGGTACAGGATTATTACATCATAGAGGAGGTAGGCTACAGGAATATTACATCATAGAGGAGGTAGGCTACGGAAATATTAAATCATAGACAAGGCGGGGTATGGGATTATTACATCATAGAGGACATAGGCTACGGGAATATTACATAATAGAGGACGTAGGGTACAGGAATATTACATCACGGACGAGGTAGGGTACGGGAATATAATCTTTTCAGCAATGTAGAATGCAGCTACAGCTAAATGTTGTCATTTAACTATTCAACATGGTATAATTAGGATACAACTAAGTGTCAACATTTACCTAGTCCTCATGATACAATACAGCTACAGCTTAAAGCTCTCATTTATCTAATAAACATGGTACAATGCTGCTACAGCTAAGTAATGTGAATGACTCGACCACCACTTAAGAGATGTTTTCTCCTCAGCTTGTGACCGGCTACAGCTCAGACGCCTCCATCCGGGACCTGGTGGAGAGGATCACGTGGTACATACTTCCGGTCATGAATCCTGACGGCTACGAATACACCTTCACAGATGTAAGTCTTCCGCTTATCTTTATCAACAATTCCCCATTCAGCAGAATTAGGATACAGATAATGCTTGACGGCCCAGTGACTTTCAGCAGAATTAGGATACAGATATTGATTGACGGCCCAGCGACTTTCAGCAGAATTAGGATACAGATAATGATTGACGGCCCAGTGACTTTCACTAGAATTAAGATACAGATAATGATTGACGGCCCAGTGACTTTCACTAGAATTAGATACAGATAATGATTGATGGCCCAGTGACTTTCAGCAGAATTAGGATACAGATATTGATTGACGGCCCAGCGACTTTCAGCAGAATTAGGATACAGATAATGCTTGACGGCCCAGTGACTTTCACTAGAATTAAGATACAGATAATGCTTGACGGCCCAGTGACTTTCAGCAGAATTAGGATACAGATAATGCTTGACGGCCCAGTGACTTTCAGCAGAATCCGGATAAGGATAATGCTTGACGGCCCAGTGACTTTCAACAGAATTAGGATACAGATAATGATTGACGGCCCAGTGACTTTCAGCAGAATTAGGATACAGATAATGCTTGACGGCCCAGTGACTTTCACTAGAATTAGGATACAGATAATGCTTGACGGCCCAGTGACTTTCACTAGAATTAAGATACAGATAATGATTGATGGCCCAGTGACTTTCAGCAGAATTAGGATACAGATAATGATTGACAGCCCGGTGATTTTCAGCAGAATTAGGATACAGATAATGATTGACTGCCCGGTGACTTTCAGCAGAATTAGGATACAGATAATGATTGACAGCCCAGTGACTTTCAGCAGAATTAAGATACAGATAATGATTGACAGCCCAGTGACTTTCAACAGAATTAGGATACAGATAATGATTGACAGCCCGGTGATTTTCAGCAGAATTAGGATACAGATAATGATTGACTGCCCGGTGACTTTCACTAGAATTAGGATACAGATAATGATTGACAGCCCAGTGACTTTCAGCAGAATCAGGATACAGATAATGATTGACAGCCCAGTGACTTTCAGCAGAATTAGGATACAGATAATGATTGACGGCCCGGTGACTTTCAGCAGAATGAGGATACAGATAATGATTGACGGCCCAGTGACTTTCAGCAGAATTAGGATACAGATAATGATTGACAGCCCAGTGACTTTCAGCAGAATTAGGATACAGATAATGATTGACGGCCCATTAACTTTCAACAGAATTAGGATACAGATAATGATTGACGGCCCAGTGACTTTCACTAGAATTAAGGTACAGATAATGATTGACAGCCCGGTGACTTTCAGCAGAATTAGGATACAGATAATGATTGACGGCCCAGTGACTTTCAACAGAATTAGGATACAGATAATGATTGACGGCCCAGTGACTTTCAGCAGAATTAGGATACAGATAATGATTGATGGCCCAGTGACTTTCAACAGAATTAGGATACAGATAATGATTGACGGCCCAGTGATTTTCAGCAGAATTAGGATACAGATAATGATTGACGGCCCAGTAACTTTCAACAGAATTAGGATACAGATAATGATTGATGGCCCAGTGACTTTCAGCAGAATTAGGATACAGATAATGATTGACGGCCCAGTGACTTTCAGCAGAATCAGGATACAGATAATGATTGATGGCCCAGTGACTTTCACTAGAATTAAGGTACAGATAATGATTGACGGCCCAGTGACTTTCAGCAGCATGAGGATACAGATAATAGTTTATGACCCATTGATTTTTTTCCAGGGAAAATGTCTAAATAGTGACAAATACAAATGAACCCTATTCAAACATCTCTATTCAAAATCCTTCGTACACTATGTATATATTACACACACTTTTAAGGTGGTAAAAATGTATCTCACAACATTTTCTAATTTCTCACCCGCTGTCATCTCTGTGTTTCTTGTTTGACGGCTTCCTTCTCTTTTCAGGAGCGGCTTTGGAGGAAGACGAGGTCCTTCTCTGAGGGAGATTTCTGTGTGGGCACAGACGCCAACAGGAACTTTGACTTCCACTGGATGGGTAAGTTTATTATCTATCACCAGTCTACTGCCAAATACAGCTGTTAAGACCTGTCTATAAGAGTACACGTGCACCCAGTACCTCCTGACCACATGATTCCCACTGGATGGGTAAGTCTACAATCTGTCACCAGTCTACTGCCAAATACAGACATTAAGACCTGTCTATAAGAGTACACGTGCACCCAGTACCTCCTGACCACATGATTCCCACCGGATGGGTAAGTCTACAATCTGTCACCAGTCTACTGCCAAATACAGGCATTAAGACCTGTCTATAAGAGTACACGTGCACCCATTATCTCACCCCTGGTGCAAGTGTAGCCATAGGAATAACATTAGAGAAAATACTCAACGATCACCCTGGTAAAGTGACAATACTACGCCATGGTCGTAGCGTAGTGAATACGAGATGACGTCATAGGCGATTGAACGGCCAAGATTTCAGAGAGATGACAAGACAAGACAAGAAATTTCAACTCCCCTAACCTTGAAAGGGGTGAGATAAATCCAGAACCGCACTCGAATCGTAAAATAAAGTATATTACACTCGTTTGAAAGGGCCGTGATCGTCACTCGGCTTCGCCTCGATGAAGATTGCCGCCCTTTCAAACTCGTGGAGTATTGTGTATTTATACGATTCTCTATGCAGTTCTATATAAGTACCTCCCTGACCACATGATTACCACTGGATGGGTGAGTTTATTATCTATCACCAGTCTACTGCCAAATACAGACATTAAGACCTGTCTATAAGAGTACACGTGCACCCAGTACCTCCTGACCACATGATTCCCACTGGATGGGTAAGTCTACAATCTGTCACCAGTCTACTGCCAAATACAGACATTAAGACCTGTCTATAAGAGTACACGTGCACCCAGTACCTCCTGACCACATGATTCCCACTGGATGGGTGAGTTTATTATCTATCACCAGTCTACTGCCAAATACAGACATTGAGACCTGTCTATAAGAGTACACGTGCACCCAGTACCTCCTGACCACATGATTCCCACTGGATGGGTGAGTTTATTATCTATCACCAGTCTACTGCCAAATACAGCCATTAAGAAGTGTCTATAAGAGTACACGTGCACCCAGTACCTCCTGACCACATGATTCCCACTGGATGGGTAAGTCTACAATCTGTCACCAGTCTACTGCCAAATACAGACATTAAGACCTGTCTATAAGAGTACACGTGCACCCAGTACCTCCTGACCACATGATTCCCACTGGATGGGTAAGTCTACAATCTGTCACCAGTCTACTGCCAAATACAGACATTAAGACCTGTCTATAAGAGTACACGTGCACCCAGTACCTCCTGACCACATGATTCCCACTGGATGGGTGAGTTTATTATCTATCACCAGTCTACTGCCAAATACAGCCATTAAGAAGTGTCTATAAGAGTACACGTGCACCCAGTACCTCCTGACCACATGATTCCCACTGGATGGGTAAGTCTACAATCTATCACCAGTCTACTGCCAAATACAGCCGTTAAGAAGTGTCTATAAGAGTACACGTGCACCCAGTACCTCCTGACCACATGATTCCCACTGGATGGGTTATTATATTATCTATCATCAGTCTACTGCCAAATACAGGCATTAAGACCTGTCTATAAGAGAAGATTTCATGTCCCTGATGACACGATCACTTACAGTCTTTGAGGGCGGGAATTAATCTGAGAAATAATGGTTCAATAAAGATGAGACTTTCACAGAATGTAGGTATAATATTATTTTTGATATCTTGGAATAATCATGAAATAATATCTAAGATCACGTGCTATATATCACGTGATTGAATAATCAAATTGTTTCAATCTACTGATGTGTTGTCTGCGTATCCCGACAGAGGGCGGGGCGAGCACCAACCCCTGCTCCGAGATCTTCGCTGGTTCCCGGCCTTTCTCTGAGATCGAGGCGCGGAACGTGGCGACTTTCCTGACGCAGACGACAAACGTCGGCGTCTACCTGACCTTCCACTCGTACGGCCAGCTGTGGCTCGTCCCCTGGGGGTACACACGTGACCAGCCGGCCGACTACGACGAGCTGGTACGTGTATCATTACTCTCTGACCTCTGTATCTACGTGTATCATTACTCTCTGACCTCTGTGTCTACGTGTATCATTACTCTCTGACCTCTGTATCTACGTGTATCATTACTCTCTGACCTCTGTATCTACGTGTATCATTACTCTCTGACCTCTGTATCTAAGTGTATCATTACTCTCTGACCTCTGTATCTACGTGTATCATTACTCTCTGACCTCTGTATCTACGTGTATCATTACTCTCTGACCTCTGTATATACGTGTATCATTACTCTCTGACCTCTGTATCTACGTGTAGCATTACTCTCTGACCTCTGTATCTACGTGTAGCGTTACTCTCTGACCTCTGTATCTACGTGTAGCGTTACTCTCTGACCTCTGTGTCTACGTGTAGCGTTACTCTCTGACCTCTGTGTCTACGTGTATCATTACTCTCTGACCTCTCTATCTAAGTGTATCATTACTCTCTGACCTCTGTGTCTACGTGTATCATTACTCTCTGACCTCTGTATCTACGTGTATCATTACTGTCTGACCTCTGTATCTACGTGTATCATTACTGTCTGACCTCTGTATCTACGTGTATCATTACTCTCTGACCTCTGTGTCTACGTGTATCATTACTGTCTGACCTCTGTATCTACGTGTATCATTACTGTCTGACCTCTGTATCTACGTGTATCATTACTGTCTGACCTCTGTATCTACGTGTATCATTGCTGTCTGACCTCTGTATCTACGTGTATCATTACTCTCTGACCTCTGTATCTAAGTGTATCATTACTCTCTGACCTCTGTATCTACGTGTATCATTACTGTCTGACCTCTGTTTCTACGTGTATCATTACTGTCTGACCTCTGTATCTACGTGTATCATTGCTGTCTGACCTCTGTATCTACGTGTAGCATTACTCTCTGATCTCTGTATCTACGTGTATCAATACTCTCTGACCTCTGTATCTACGTGTATCATTACTCTCTGACCTCTGTATCTACGTGTATCATTACGCTCTGACCTCTGTATCTACGTGTATCATTACTGTCTGACCTCTGTATCTACGTGTAGCATTACTCTCTGACCTCTGTATCATTACTCTCTGACCTCTGTATCTAAGTGTATCATTACTCTCTGACCTCTGTATCAACGTGTAGCATTACTCTCTGACCTCTGTATCTACGTGTATCATTACTCTCTGACCTCTGTATCTACGTGTATCATTGCTGTCTGACCTCTGTATCTACGTGTATCATTACTGTCTGACCTCTGTATCTACGTGTATCATTACTGTCTGACCTCTGTATCTACGTGTATCATTACTCTCTGACCTCTGTATCTAAGTGTATCATCACTGTCTGACCTCTGTTTCTACGTGTATCATTACTGTCTGACCTCTGTATCTACGTGTATCATTGCTGTCTGACCTCTGTATCTACGTGTATCATTACTGTCTGACCTCTGTATCTACGTGTATCATTACTCTCTGACCTCTGTATCTACGTGTATCATTACTGTCTGACCTCTGTATCTACGTGTATCATTACTCTCTGACCTCTGTATCTACGTGTATCATAACTCTCTGACCTCTGTATCTACGTGTATCATTACTGTCTGACCTCTGTATCTACGTGTATCATTACTGTCTGACCTCTGTATCTACGTGTATCATTGCTGTCTGACCTCTGTATCTACGTGTATCATTACTGTCTGACCTCTGTGTCTACGTGTAGCATTACTCTCTGACCTCTGTATCATTACTCTCTGACCTCTGTATCTAAGTGTATCATTACTCTCTGACCTCTGTATCAACGTGTAGCATTACTCTCTGACCTCTGTATCTACGTGTATCATTACTCTCTGACCTCTGTATCTACGTGTATCATTACTGTCTGACCTCTGTGTCTACGTGTATCATTACTCTCTGACCTCTGTATCTACGTGTATCATTAATATCTGACCTCTGTATCTACGTGTATCATTACTGTCTGACCTCTGTATCTACGTGTATCATTACTCTCTGACCTCTGTATCTAAGTGTATCATTGCTGTCTGACCTCTGTATCTACGTGTATCATTACTGTCTGACCTCTTTATCTACGTGTATCATTACTGTCTGACCTCTGTATCTACGTGTATCATTACTGTCTGACCTCTGTATCTAAGTGTATCATTGCTGTCTGACCTCTGTATCTACGTGTATCATTACTCTCTGACCTCTGTACCTAAGTGTATCATTACTGTCTGACCTCTGTATCTAAGTGTAGCATTACTGTCTGACCTCTGTGTCTACGTGTATCATTACTCTCTGACCTCTGTATCTACGTGTATCATTACTCTCTGACCTTTGTATCTACGTGTATCATTACTCTCTGACCTCTGTATCTACGTGCCCCATTACTGTCATCATTCACCTATTATAAACAGCTCCCCATTAAACATGTATGGGGAGCCACTACATCTCCCATTACTGTCATCATTCACCCATTATAAAGACCCCATTGAAAATGTATGGGGAGCTGGTACGTGCCCCATTACTCTCACCATTCACCCATTATAAAGACCCCATTGAATATGTATGGGGAGCCGGTAAGTGCCCCATTACTGTCATCATTCACCCATTACAAAGTCCCCATTAAACATGTATGGGGAGCTGATATGTGCCCCATTACTGTCACCATTCACCCACTATAAAGTCCCCATTAAACATGTATGGGGAGCCGGTATATGTATCATTACTCTCACCTTTCACCCATTGTAAAGTCCCCATTTAACATGTATGGGGAGCTGGTACATGCCCCATTTCTCTCACCATTCACCCATTATAAAGTCCCCATTAAACATGTATGGGGAGCTGGTACATGCCCCATTTCTCTCATCATTCACCCATTATAAAACCCCATTTAACATGTATGGGGAGCTGGTACGTGCCCCATTACTCTCATCATTCACCCATTATAAAGTCCCCATTAAACATGTATGGGGAGCTGGTATGTGCCCCATTACTGTCATCATTAACCTATTATAAACCCCATGAAACATGTATGGGGGCCTGGTACGTGTATCATCACTCTCACCATTCACCCATTATAAAGTCCCCATTAAACATGTATGGGGAGCTGGTACATTCCCCATCACTCTCACCATTCACCCATTGTAAAGTCCACATTAAACATGTATGGGGTACATGCCCCATTACTCTCACCATTCACCCATTGTAAAGACTCCATTAAACATGTATGGGGAGCCGGTACATGTATCATCACTTTCGTCATGCATGATTAATATTCCTGAGGACATATCCTGCCGATACGCTAAGATGAAACTCATAAAAAAGGAGAATGGGTTTTTTATCTTATTAGGTCAATACATGTCTCACCCATGTGAGTTTTTCAGATGCAGCTACATTACAATGTTCGTGTCTATAGCAGACAAGCAACAAACCATCTGTCGACTACAGTAAACTACATAGTCTTTAAACCCTTCTTTAGTCTTTAGATTGTGTCCCTCTTGTGATAATGAATTCCATAGTTTAGCGTCCCTCATTGTCTGTCATAGATCTCCTTTCATGGACTTTGTTCCCCGGTGGTGTGTCCAATCACGAGTGAGATATAGTAAATCTGACATGGATCATACATCAGGACATGTCCTTCAACATTACTCAGAGACTGCATCTTGGTATAGAATGGGTTTCGGTAGAATAAAGCATTTTATCATGAAATTGTTCATTACCATAATATTGATACAGTATTGTCCCGACACACAGATTATGCAATCATTCAAAAGGAGTATTTTGAAAATCTGAAGAACAGCAGGCCCTCTGACCGGGCTCCTGTCAATAGGGTGTGCCGCAGGGCTCCGTGGTGGGGCCCGTCCTTTTTACTACATTTACACTCTGCGTTAGCGCTGTCAGTCCGACCCCTAGCGGCAGCCCTCAGATCAAGTCCACCAGATTTTTAGCAATATACCCCAAGGGGACGATGCTCTAATGGCAATAGTACCGTAATTTATTTGATATGCGTTGTCTTAGTTACATATAAAACACTCGTACTGAATAATGATGCCCATATATTTTTTCAATTTTATAAAATTTGTTTCGGAGAAATTCGTTCTGAACGAGCCGGCACGGCGAGTTCAGAACGAATTTCTCCGAAACAAATTTTTAAAAATTGAAAAAATATATGGGCACCGATTATGCAATCATTCAAAAAGAGTATTTTGAAACAACGATGGTATCTCGCTCCGTGGTTACTCTACGACGCCACGGAACTCGCGAAGTGAAGCGTTCCGCCATTTTTGAATCTGGCACTTAGAATTCTGTTGTCGGCCTCTCGGCCAATCAGATTGCGTTATTTCGTCAAAGCGTGCAGTCTGTCACTCAAAGCGTGCAGGTAAGTTTCAAAGGATGCAGTCTGTTCGCCAAAGCGTGCAGTCTGTCAGTATCCAAAGGCACCAGTACAACATTTCACGGCGTACAGTACATTCTGTGTACACTAACTGTACCCCCAGGAGCAGTACGTATTTACACTGAGTTAGTGCATAGGTATATAATAATAAGACAGTTGAGATGTTTCTATATGTAGACCATATAGTCTTAGTAATAGATACGAGGTATCCAAACATCAATGCCCGATTAATGCAAGATGATCATTCAAATGAATGTACTGTATCAATATTGTATTGGGAATCCCTCGAACAACCTCAGTAAATGAATGACTGTCCTTTTCGGTGCATGTCCTGTGTAGTGCCCCTGTGCTGCTTGCGTTATTTGTCCTGTGTCATTCTGTGTATTGACGAGTTCTGTGGATGTTTTTTCTTCTGTTTCAGGAAGCAAAAGCAAACATCGCAGCAGCTGCAATCAAGAGGAACTCCGGAGAGACTTACCGCGTGGGACAGACCACCCGAATTCTCTGTGAGAACCGATTTTATACCTCAGACAATAGTAATGTCAGCCGAATTCTCTGTGAGAACCGATTTTATACCTCAGACAATAGTAATGTCACCCGAATTCTCTGTGAGAACCGATTTTATACCTCAGACAATAGTAATGTCACCCGAATTCTCTGTGAGAACCGATTATTTACCTCTTACCCCCAATAGTAATGTCCACCCAAATTCTCTGTGAGATCCGATTTTATACCTCAGACAATAGTAACGTCACCCGAATTCTCTGTGAGAACCGATTCTATACCTCAGACAATAGTAATGTCACCCGAATTCTCTGTGAGAACCGATTTTATACCTCAGACAATAGTAATGTCACCCGAATTCTCTGTGAGATCCGATTCTTTACCTCTTAATCCCAATAGTAATAGCCACCCGAATTCTCTGTGAGATCCGATTCTTTGCCTCTTAATCCCAATAGTAATGGCCACCCGAATTCTCTGTGAGATCCGATTCTTTGCCTTTTAATCCCAATAGTAATGTCACCCGAATTCTCTGTGAGAACCGATTTTATACCTCAGACAATAGTAATGTCACCCGAATTCTCTGTTAGGTCCGATTCTTTGCCTCTTAATCCCAATGGTAACGTCAGCCGAATTCTCTGTGAGATCCGATTTTATACCTCAGACAATAGTAATGTCACCTGAATTCTCTGTGAGAACCGATTCTTTATCTCTTAGTTCCAATACTAATGTCACCCGATTTCTCTGTGAGGACTGTCATTTCATGGCATTTCATGTCATTATTTCATAACACTCTCGATGGGCATGCTAAGAGATATCAGGTTTATTTCTGAGCGGGCGAGAATTAGTTGACAATAAATTGGCAAATCCCTCGGCTAATTTACTGTCTAAGAGCGAACTGAACTTATCAGTAGTTTGTTGGGAATATCGTCAATCAGTTGTGTGGATGGAAAAGATATTATTTAGTGGATATCACGAGAGTGGAAACATTATTGATTAGTGGTATGACTGGAAACATTACTTATTACTTATGTAAATGGAAACATTATTAATTAATGATGTGAATGGACACGTATCCTGGCCATTCATCTGGAAAGTGGACAAACACATGAAATGGGATTTTGGGCGCTTTCACCCGTTTTTACTAAGTTACATAATACATAAAAATAGCAAATGAAAATGAAAAGAAATTATTTATAAAAAAACCGAACAAGAAACCCTGTGGGTATCAGTATACAGAAGACGACGAGCAGAGAGGCGTTCATGGTACCCCACTGGTCACGTGACCCAGGAGAGGTTCAGAGTAGAACCAGGCCCTAGAAAACAACGGCACCCTCTGTTGTGGTCGAGAGAAGCAGTCTCCTGTAGCGCCCCCTAACAATTAATGATTGAAATATTATTTCTACACCTCTATATGCTATATGTGGTATGTACCATGTCTCTATATGCTATATGTGGTGTGTAAGTCCCTCTATATGCTATATGTGGTGTGTAAGTCCCTCTATATGCTATATGTGGTATGTATCGTGCCTCTATATGCTATACGTGGTATGTAAGTGCCTCTATATGCTATATGTGGTATGTAAGTGCCTCTTTATGCTATATGTGGTATGTATCATGCCCCTATATGCTATATGTGGTATGTCAGTGCCTCTATATGCTATATGTGGTATGTATCATGCCTCTATATGCTATATGTGGTATGTATCATGCCTCTATATGCTATATGTGGTATGTATCATGCCTCTATATGCTATATGTGGTATGTATCATGCCTCTATATGCTATATGTGGTATGTAAGTGTCCCTATATGCTATATGTGGTATGTATCATGCCTCTATATGCTATATGTGGTATGTACGTGTCTCTATATGCTATATGTGGTATGTACGTGTCTCTATATGCTATATGTGGTGTGTAAGTCCCTCTATGTGCTATATGTGGTATGTAAGTGTCTCTATATGCTATATGTGGTATGTAAGTGTCTCTATATGCTATATGTGGTATGTAAGTGTCTCTATATGCTATATGTGGTATGTCAGTGCCTCTTTATGCTATATGTGGTATGTATGGTGACTCTATATGCTATATGTGGTATGTAAGTCCCTCTATATGCCATATGTGGTATGTCAGTGCCTCTATATGCTATATGTGGTATGTATCCTGCCTCTATATGCCATATGTGGTATGTATCGTGCCTCTATATGCTATATGTGGTATGTAAGTGTCCCTATATGCTATATGTGGTATGCATCATGCCTCTATATGCTATATGTGGTATGTATCGTGCCTCTATATGCTGTATGTGGTATGTATCGTGTCTCTATATGCTATATGTGGTATGTATCATGCCTCTATATGCTATATTTGGTATGTATCGTGCCTCTATATGCTATATGTGGTATGTATCTTGTCTCTATATGCTATATGTGGTATGTATCCTGCCTATATATGCTATATGTGGTATGTAAGTGCCTCTATATGCTATATGTGGTATGTAGCGTGCCTCTATCTGCTATATGTGGTATGTAAGTCCCTCTATATGCTATATGTGGTATGTACGTGTCTCTATATGCTATATGTAGTATGTAGGTGTCTCTATATGCTATATGCGGTAGGTATCGTGTCTCTATTTTCTATATGTGGTATGTACCCCCTCTATATGCTATATGTGGTATGTATCGTGCCTCTATATGCTATATGTGGTATGTAAGTGCCTCTATATGCTATATGTGGTATGTATCGTGTCCCTATATGCTATATATGGTGTGTAAGTCCCTCTATATGCTATATGTGGTATGTATCATGCCTCTATATGCTATATGTGGTATGTATCATGCCTCTATATGCTATATGTGGTATGTAAGTGCCTCTATATGCTATATGTGGTATGTATCATGCCTCTATATGCTATATGTGGTATGTCAGTGCCTCTATATGCTATATGTGGTATTTATCGTGTCTCTATATGCTATATGTGGTATGTATCGTGCCTCTATATTATATATGTGGTATGTATCGTGTCTCTATATGCTATATGTGGTATGTATCCTGTCTCTATATGCTATATATGGTATGTAAGTGCCTCTATATGCTATATGTGGTATGTAGCCTGCCTCTATATGCTATATGTGGTATGTAAGTGCCTCTATATGCTATATGTGGTATGTAGCCTGCCTCTATATGCTATGCCTCTGTGTTCTATATCTGCTATATGTAGGATGTCTCTCTATATGCTATGCCTCTATATTCTATATCTGCTATATGTAGGATGTCTCTCTATATGCTATGCCTCTATATTCTATATCTGCTATATGTAGGATGTCTCTCTATATCCTATGCCTCTATATTCTATATCTGCTATATGTAGGATGTCTTTATATGCTATGCCTCTATATTCTATATCTGCTATATGTAGGATGTCTCTCTATATGCTATGCCTCTATATTCTATATCTGCTATATGTATCATGCCTCTATATGCTATGCCTCTATATTCTATATCTGCTATATGTAGGATGTCTCTATATGCTATGCCTCTATATTCTATATCTGCTATATGAAGGATGTTTCTCGATGTGCTATGCCTCTATATTCTATATCTGCTATATGTAGGTGTCTCTATATGCTATATGTGGTATGTATCATGTCTCTATATGCTATGCCTCTGTGTTCTATATCTGCTATATGTAGGATGTCTCTCGATGTGCTATACATGTTTTCCCCCTCTGGTGGTTCACAGACGTGGCGGCAGGGGGCTCTGACGACTGGGCTAAGGGCGCGGCGGGCATCAAGTACTCCTACACCATAGAACTGCGCGACTCCGGACGCTACGGATTTCTACTTCCGCCCTCCGAGATCTCGCCCACGGGCCGCGAGAACTGGGCCGGCGTCTCCGCCATGATCAACGCCATCTGGCCGCGCAAATAGGAACTAGAGACCACGTGACCGTAACCAGAGTAACCGTAACCATAGTAACCGTGTTGGGTGTGGTTGTTGATGTTGTTCATAATGAAGATGAGTAGTTGACACATAGTAATCCACGAGCAACGGCGAGAAAGTTACCTTCACACATCTCAAAACTATTCTGTATTGTATTTATTATTCACCTTCACGAATAAAGCGACTTACTTTAAAACCGGAATTTCAGTGTCAAATGTCAACAATACCGATACCGTGAACCGATTGTCCTGACAGCCTCCTTACAACGGTCAGTCAGTCTATATACCTATATATAATTCCCAGGTTGACGTTTACTGCCCAGGTTGGCGTTTACTGCCCAGGTTGACGTTTACTGCCCAGGTTGGCGTTTACTGCCCAAGTTGACGTTCAGAGACGTTCTGTTTTTATTTATCTTAGCCGACAATTGAAGGTATATAGGAATAGGGGGAAACCATGAACAAGTGGAAATAAGTCAAAGTTACGAGGTAAGGCTTGGAAAAATTACTGCCCGTAGCTACTGGAACATAGTTTCCCTCAATTCCTTCTGGCTTATCATTTATGTTTAATGTCTATATAGTTCATGCGATAATCAATGCGTGATAAGTTAATATATCGGCATTCACCACGTATTAACTGGTTCACAGATTGTAGTTCCCTGTTTTAAACGATAAGGGGGACTCATGGACTATTAACGTTATCCTCTGTGAGGTTAATACAAGCTGCCCGTATCCTCTGTGAGGCTAATACGAGCTGCCCGTATCCTCTGTGAGGTTAATACGAGTTGTCTGTATCCTCTGTGAGGTTAATACGAGCTGCCCGTATCCTCTGTGAGGTTAATACGAGCTGCCCGTATCCTCTGTGAGGTTAATACGAGCTGTCTGTATCCTCTGTGAGGTTAATACGAGCTGTCTGTATCCTCTGTGAGGTTAATACGAGCTGTCTGTATCCTCTGTGAGGTTAATACGAGCTGCCCGTATCCTCTGTGAGGTGAATACGAGCTGCCCGTATCCTCTGTGAGGTTAATACGAGCTGTCTGTATCCTCTGTGAGGTTAATACGAGCTGCCCGTATCCTCTGTGAGGTTAATATGAGCTGTCTGTATCCTCTGTGAGGTGAATACAAGCTGTCTGTATCCTCTGTGAGGTTAATACGAGCTGTCTGTATCCTCTGTGAGGTTAATACGAGCTGTCTGTACCCTCTGTGAGGTTAATACGAGCTGTCTATATCCTCTGTGAGGTTAATACAAGCTGTCTGTATCCTCTGTGAGGTTAATACGAGCTGTCCGTATCCTCTGTGAGGTTAATACGAGCTGTCTGTATCCTCTGTGAGGTGAATACGAGCTGTCTGTATCCTCTGTGAGGTTAATACGAGCTGTCTGTATCCTCTGTGAGGTTAATACGAGCTGTCTGTATCCTCTGTGAGGTTAATACGAGCTGTCTGTATCCTCTGTGAGGTTATTACGAGCTGCCTGTATCCTCTGTGAGGTTAATACGAGCTGCCTGTATCCTCTGTGAGGTATATACGAGCTGTCTGTATCCTCTGTGAGGTTAATACGAGCTGTCCGTATCCTCTGTGAGGTTAATACGAGCTGCCCATATCCTCTGTGAGGTTAATACGAGCTGCCCGTATCCTCTGTGAGGTTAATACGAGCTGTCTGTATCCTCTGTGAGGTTAATACGAGCTGTCCGTATCCTCTGTGAGGTTAATACGAGCTGCCCATATCCTCTGTGAGGTTAATACGGGCTGTCTGTATCCTCTGTGAGGTTAATACGAGCTGCCCGTATCCTCTGTGAGGTTAATACGAGCTGTCTGTATCCTCTGTGAGGTGAATACGAGATGTCTGTATCCTCTGTGAGGTTAATACGAGCTGTCCGTATCCTCTGTGAGGTGAATACGAGATGTCTGTATCCTCTGTGAGGTGAATACGAGCTGCCCGTATCCTCTGTGAGATAAATACGAGCTGTCTATATCCTCTGTGAGGTTAATACGAGCTGTCTGTATCCTCTGTGAGGTGAATACGAGCTGTCTGTATCCTCTGTGAGGTGAATACGAGCTGTCTGTATCCTCTGTGAGGTTAATACGAGCTGTCTGTATCCTCTGTGAGGTTAATACGAGCTGCCCGTATCCTCTGTGAGGTTAATACGAGCTGTCTATATCCTCTGTGAGGTAGATACGAGCTGTCTGTATCCTCTGTGAGGTTAATACAAGCTTTCTGTACCCTCTGTGAGGTCTAATACGAGCTGCCCGTATCCACTGTGAGGTGAATACGAGCTGTCTGTATCCTCTGTGAGGTTAATACGAGCTGTCCGTATCCTCTGTGAGGTTAATACGAGCTGTCCGTATCCTCTGTGAGGTTAATACGAGCTGTCCGTATCCTCTGTGAGGTTAATACGAGCTGTCCGTATCCTCTGTGAGGTTAATACGAGCTGTCCGTATCCTCTGTGAGGTTAATACGAGCTGTCCGTATCCTCTGTGAGGTTAATACGAGCTGTCCGTATCCTCTGTGAGGTGAATACGAGTTGTCCGTATCCTCTGTGAGGTTAATACGAGCTGTCTGTATCTTCTGCTGATAGTACTATAACGTCATTGAGTACGCAGACACTGGGGTTCTGTGCCGTCCACTATGACGTCATTGAGTACGCAGACACTGGGGTTCTGTGCCGTCCACTATGACGTCATTGAGTACGCAGACACTGGGGTTCTGTGCCGTCCACTATAACGTCATTGAGTACGCAGACACTGGGGTTCTGTGCCGTCCACTATGACGTCATTGAGTACGCAGACACTGGGGTTCTGTGCCGTCCACTATGACGTCATTGAGTACGCAGACACTGGGGTTCTGTGCCGTCCACTATAACGCTTTGTAAAGGTGAACACAGGCCTACAGCGTGAAGGCACGACGATACTGCATATGTATGCAAATTGTAATACAATTTCATTTGAAAAAGATAACGGCAAACAATATTCATATTTATTTTCGTCTTTGTGTGTCATTCAGTTCGTTAAATCAACAAGATTGGAATTTGTCAGCCATCTCCTATATGTTAGTAATGACTGAGTGTAGTGACCATCTCCTATATGTTAGTAATGACTGAGTGTAGTGACCATCTCCTATATGTTAGTAATGACTGAGTGTAGTGACCATCTCCTATATGTTAGTAATGACTGATTGTAGTGACCATCTCCTATATGTTAGTAATGACTGAGTGTAATGACCATCTCCTTTATGTTAGTAATGACTGATTGTAATAACCATCTCCTATATGTAAGTAATGACTGAGTGTAATGACCATCTCCTATATGTTAGTAATGACTGAGTGTAATGACCATCTCCTATATGTTAGTAATGACTGATTGTAGTGACCATCTCCTATATGTTAGTAATGACTAAGTGTAATGACCATCTCCTATATGTTAGTAATGACTGATTGTAGTGACCATCTCCTATATGTTAGTAATGACTGAGTGTAATAACCATCTCCTTTATATTAGTAATGACTGAGTGTAGTGACCATCTCCTATATGTTAGTAATGACTGAGTGTAGTGACCATCTCCTATATGTTAGTAATGACTGAGTGTAGTGACCATCTCCTATATGTTAGTAATGACTGATTGTAGTGACCATCTCCTATATGTTAGTAATGACTGAGTGTAATGACCATCTCCTTTATGTTAGTAATGACTGATTGTAATAACCATCTCCTATATGTAAGTAATGACTGAGTGTAATGACCATCTCCTATATGTTAGTAATGACTGAGTGTAATGACCATCTCCTATATGTTAGTAATGACTGATTGTAGTGACCATCTCCTATATGTTAGTAATGACTAAGTGTAATGACCATCTCCTATATGTTAGTAATGACTGATTGTAGTGACCATCTCCTATATGTTAGTAATGACTGAGTGTAATAACCATCTCCTTTATATTAGTAATGACTGAGTGTAGTGACCATCTCCTATATGTTAGTAATGACTGAGTGTAATGACCATCTCCTATATGTTAGTTATGACTGAGTGTAATAACCATCTCCTATATGTTAGTAATGACTGAGTGTAATAACCATCTCCTATATGTTAGTAATGACTGAGTGTAGTGAACATCTCCTATATGTTAGTAATGACTGAGTGTAATAACCATCTCCTATATGTTAGTAATGACTGAGTGTAGTGACCATCTCCTATATGTTAGTAATGACTGAGTGTAGTGACCATCTCCTATATGTTAGTAATGACTGAGTGTAATGACCATCTCCTATATGTTAGTAATGACTGAGTGTAATGACCATCTCCTATATGTTAGTAATGACTGAGTGTAATGACCATCTCCTATATGTTAGTAATGACTGAGTGTAATGACCATCTCCTATATGTTAGTAATGACTGAGTGTAATTACCATCTCCTATATGTTAGTAATGAATGAGTGTAATGACCATCTCCTATATGTTAGTAATGACTGAGTGTAAGGACAATCTTCCATATGTTAGTAATGACCGATCGGATATTTTCTATTTGCATCTTTTATTTAACAATATTTTCATACAGAAAAGAGAATTCATGTATTTTCTGCAACACCTAGATGAAATAGTTGTTGCAATGTGATAGTGTCTCCATGTACACAAAGTTTCTTAATAGGGACACTACTATTTTTTAAACTTTTAACTAGAAGGAACAGAAAAGTATAGCGTTTCAGACACAGGGAACATTTATACAGGGAAGAAGGGAACAATATCTGTTGAGATTGGCGGCCAGTGTTGTAGACACTCGTACTCTAAAGAGGGCTTCACACGATGGGATTCATGTACCTAACAAGATGTTTGTCTGAGACAAATTCTGCTGAGATTGTGTACCCTGTAAAGAGGGATTCACACGATGGGATTCATGTACCTAACAAGATGTTTGTCTGAGACAAATCCTGCTGAGATTGTGTACCCTGTAAAGAGGGATTCACACGATGGGATTCATGTACCTAACAAGATGTTTGTCTGAGACAAATCCTGCTGAGATTGTGTACCCTGTAAAGAGGGATTCACACGATGGAATTCATGTACCTAACAAGATGTTTGTCTGAGACAAATCCTGCTGAGATTGTGTACCCTGTAAAGAGGGATTCACACGATGGGATTCATGTACCTAACAAGATGTTTGTCTGAGACAAATCCTGCTGAGACAGCGACATTTTCCACAGATTCTCCCCGATCCGATCACCGATTATAATCGGAAACAAGAATGTCGCTGTCTTATGCCCTTTGCCGATCACACATCTCCACTTTATGACCTTGTACAGCGACCCGATTGAGATCAATGAGATTCACGGGAAGCCGAGCCGGGGTGAGCCACGGGCCGCTGGTGTGGATTCATTGAAAATAGTTCAAAGTTTGATAATTTTGGATCCAATTAAGATATTCGAAAAATCAGAATCGGGAACAGTCAGTGAAGTGCGTACAGCGACACGATTATGGTCGGGACGAGTCGGTCATTACCCCCAGGCTAGTGATTAAAATCGGGTCTGTGAAGTGCGTACAGCGACCCGATTCTGACCGACCCGACGGATTCGTCGGGCACAGGTGTGATCGGGCACAATGATGGGGTCGCTGTCTTATAGGCTCCAGTCTCAGTGGTCCGAAATAACACCTATTCACATGGGGAAGTACCCTAGGTCGGCAACTATGTACCCTGTGTACCCTGTGTACCCTGTGTACCCTGTGTAGGGGTGTTGGGGTGAGACTATGTACCTGTTAAGTCTTCCCATGTGAATTGAATCGGCCATGTTACCCTGAGACTGTAGAACACCCCAATCTGTTAAACTTTGTACCCAGCTGGAAATTGTCAGCGACTGGTGCAAAGGTGTGAAGTCTCAGGTCCATTTGTCCCACCGTGTGAATCCCACTTCAGTAAGGTTACATTTGAAATATAAAAAGTCGGTGAAGTTCTGCGAGCTTTCTACAAGGGTGTAGGAGAAAACCAGTGAACTGAAACAAAAAGAAGACGAATAATCTAAAGAGACTAGTAGTTGTGTCATACAATAAATTAGTTACAAGGTTAATTTTGCAGGACTCTTTCCTATTTCTTTAAGACGTTCACCTTTGTTTCCTAGTTCAGATTGACAAAAGTGATCTTACTTTGGAGATATAAATCTACACCCCCTCTCAACCACTTAACTGCACTGCTCATACAAGCTCTAGACATTTCAGTATGCCAGAAAACTAAATGATCAGAGCACAGAATTGATTATCTATCGTATACAATCCCCCATTGAAAATGTATGGGGACTCAGTAAACCACGACCCATTGTATAAAACCTGTCAGATACCATAAGGCCGGGCGTCCACCTACTACGATAAAAATTTAGACCTACCGATATGGCACCGATACAAAAAACAAATATCGGAGACATATCGGAAAGGTGCAAAATCGTAGACCTATGTCTAGACATGCCAATCCACCACGCATCGTATGGGTTTTTATTGGTGTCTAATCGCAGAAACATGGTCAACTGCCCGGATATTAGGTGATTTTTTAATCAGGAGGTGCATCGTAGACCGTATCCGAGCCAGATCGTAGTAGGTGGACGCCGGGCCTGACTGTGGTATACAAATTCAAACCTGTGGTATACGACCTCAAAGCCATGATATACTGGAAAATAGTCCCTTTGTGCTACAGAGCAAAGAAATAGTTCCTATTGTTATACCCTTTGATATGGCAATTACTGGATTTAATTTATACGAAAAGATGGATAATAAATGCAACAAACGATGATTTTGCAGACAGGCGGCTCTGTAAACCACTAGAGGTTGACGTCGCTAGTGCTCGTGTATTACTACGCGTCAACCTCTGTCCACAAACCCACCGATTATTGTCCATAGGGAGCCAAAGTGAACCCGCTGAAACCACAGATACCCACTTACAAAACACCATTTCCGGTGGCCAGTAAGAACGAGGCTTAGTGCTAAACCTATGGGGCTTTGAGGCTAGACTTTTGTTTTTGGTCTTGTTTGTTACTTTTGAAGTGTAGTTTTACTACGATCATCTCTGTTTCGAAACTACGATGACAGTTGTTCAGTTTAGCAAAAATATGGATCTAAAAGATTGGAGAATGAGACATATAATCTCGAACCTACATAGTCAAAGTACTGAGCGCCTATATCCGGAAATGGTATTTTGTGACCGGCTATCTGTGGTTGTAGCGAGTTCACTTTGGCTCCCTATATACATGATATGGTGACACTCGGAACACCCCCAACACCCCGTGTACAAGGAAGCCTCTCCTGAATCGTCTCTGGGCCCTCGCTACTTTTTATATACATCAAAAACTTGAGAAACATGTTAAGTGTAGCACATTCAAAACTCTACACTGATGGCACGCTACTCTATGCAGCAAATTCTGATATCAATGAATTTAAAAAGATAAACTATTTATTTTCAGGTGCACAGTCTCATAGAATAAATATTTACATCATTTAACTGCTCATCAAATTATGAAAATTACATAGGTAGTTATTAACCATCTTCTAATAGGCTGTTCCCAATATATTATAATTTCAATGCTTATTTCTTGATATCTAGTGCAGGCTATCACATTACATTTTTAATCAATATTCAAGAATGACTTTTAAAAGTATTGATATTTTGGTCAAATATATGGAAGGGTTCAACATCACATATTATTGCAGATATCTTATTTGTTTGTTGGTTTGATTTAACATCTAGTTAACCATTGCAGGTTCTCACCAGACTTTCTCAAGGTTCTTTTACACCACAAGGGTGGTGATCGAATCTATGAAATGAATTTAAGTAGAAACCTTACCCCTACACATTTACCGAGGTGAGAGTTCTTTTACTTCCCACACCACATAGACATGGTGTGAGAAGGATTGGCCTTTGATATAGCAGTAAATCTACCACTGCTGGGGGTGAAGGAGAAAAGTGGCTGGGCTCATAGAGAAGGAAAAGGGATGATATAAGATAAATGGGACTAGACTAGATGAAGTGCATGAAATCAAGTAGCTTGGAGTAATTATTGATGATAAGCTTACTTTTACATCACATTTTATGAAAATCAGTAACAAATTTAAAAGAAAACTCTTTAGATTCTGAAAAATACGCTATCTTCGAGATAAAGAAACTCTGAAGGTTGATAAGCAATTTTTTTTATACCAGTCTTGGAGTATTCGGATTTTGTGCATCGGTGTATGTCCAATAGATGGAGAAAAAATATAAAAACGAATGTTAACCACAGCTTAAGGGTAGCCAAAAATATAAAAGATCCAAGACCTTGGGGAATATGCTTTGTAAACATTTCTAGCTCATTAAATATAACCAGTATATAAAGTCCTCTACACTTCTATAAATCCCTTTTTAATGAGGTTCAGTCATAATTAATACTTTAAGCGTGAATGATACCTTGAGGCATCAACCAGCCCAGAGCAAATTATGCCTTGAGGCATCAACTGGCCCAGGGCAAATGGTCACATAATTGTCTGAACTTATAATTCAAAGCTTTATGAATTTTTTTTTAATAATATAAGATATAAGATTGATAAATATGAATTGCAAATCATTGTTAGTCTCGCAATTCATTGAGATTTCAGGCTAAAACATTCCATTAAGAGACCTTGACCTTGGTAAAGGTCAATAGCACTGTAAAATATTGATCTTTTGGTCAAATATGGAAGGGTTCAACATCATATATCATTGAAGATATCTTAGGATGTTCTCAATTTCAGTTTCATTTCCTATCAGATTTGGTGTATTTGTGATTTTCTATGGAATCTTACATTTCCCTTTGACCTTGTTCTCACTTAATGATGCATGGTGTGAAAGCAATTTCCCAACATTGTGAGGTCCCGATGTCATTTTTAGAAATATGTGATGCAAGTTGAATTACAGTTATTTTGAGTCAATTTATAGAAACTACTACAATTTGTAATTGAATATTTGGTCAAATTTTGAGAAAGAAATTCCTTTTAGTGACCTTGACCTTGGAAAAATGTTTGCTGTAGAATCTTAGAGTATCATGGAATATAAATCTTTGTCTCAAATATCTGAGAGATCTGTAAAATATTCTTAAAGATATGACAAAATATGTTTTAATATCAGTGGCCTATGTATGAACAGATACCATGACTTTTGACCTCACTGTGGCTTATTGGAAGACTTGCTTTAGGACATTGCTGGGGTATGGTGCTGGGTATCCAAATATATTATTCAAGTTGAAATACAGCTATACTAGAACAATTTATAGAAACTATTGTAAATCCTTATTGGAAATATTGTGAAATTTTGGACGAAACCTTCCATTTAGTGACCTTGACCTCGGCAAAAAGATCAAGATGGGGACACAGGCTGATAGCACCATGGCATCCCAATATCTTTGCCAAATATCTAAGGAATCCACCAAATAACTTTTGAGAAATGGAAAAATATGTCTCAATTTCAGTGGTCGATGTTGGTCTTTTGTATGAACAATTATGTTGACTTTTGACCTTGCTGTAGCTTAATGGTGAATGATGGGAATTTTATCTTTTGGACTTTACTAGGGTATGGTGTCAGGTATCTGAATATATCATTTAAGTTGAAATACAGACATATTAGAACAAATTATAGAAACTATTGTAAGTCCTTATAGGAAATTGGGTGAAATTCTGGGTGGAAACATTCCATTTGGTGACCTTGACCTTGATAAATATCAAAATGGTGACAAAAGCTGATGACTCTATATCTCAATATATTTCCCAAATATCTAAGAAATCAACCTAATACTCCTGGAGAAATGACAAAATATGTCTCAATTTCAAAACCCTCTGAAATTGATGACCTTCTAATGGGCATGTTGGATTTAGACATACTTCCCCAAGGGGGATTTTGGCGGATTTTTAAAATGGTGTTCTAGGGACCTTCCTGAGATGTATTGTGAAGAAATAAATTGTATTGCAATTTGTGGTGGGTTAGGTCCAAAAATGTCATAGATTGACTAGACTATAAAATAGAACAAACTAACAATACATATAAAAAAGACAAAATGTATATTTTAAATTCTACAAAAAACTATGACATTCACAACCAGAGCGAATTTAGGAACAGGAATGGGTCAAGTGATCATGAGAAGGACAACGAAGAGGAAACACAAATACGTTATAGCTACGTGAATAACGTATTTTCTGGTGGGAATTACGTATCATTTTACAAAGTAAAAACTTAGATTTACGTTGATCAACATGAATTTATGTAGATTTTACATAAATGTACGTTAATCAAAGTAAATTTACATAGATTATACAAATACTTACATAAATTCATGTAGGGTTAGGGTTATGTTCGTAAATTAACATAATGTTTCTATACATGGATGACATGATATAAACAAAAAAATACAGAAACAAAATGAAATAGGGCGTGAAGCCTTGTGAAGGAGGAAGTGGGGCGTCGAGTTCTGCGGCGTCTGGTCGCCAGGTGGCGGGTGTGGTGAGGAGAGGGAGGAGTGCAGGCAGTGGTGAGGTGAGCATTGGTCCCAGGAGCAGGGTGAGGAGTAGAGGTGTGGGCAGCAGACACACGGCGATCCGCCCTTACCGTCCCCGCCATGACAGACCGCCGTGCTGACCGCCATGACAGACCGCCGTGCTGACCGCCGTGCTGACCGCCGTGCTGACCGCCGTGCTGACCGCCGTGCTGACCGCCGTGCTGACCGCCGTGCTGACCGCCGTGCTGACCGCCGTGCTGACCGCCGTGCTGACGCTGTTATCTGCACCCTGATTGGTCTGATGATGTGTGTCCGGGTCGTCGAGTCTGCGCAGTACGTCTCCTACACGGCGTCCTCCTACCCCGACCCCCGCGTCGACTTCACCAAGTGTGCGCGACCAAGAGTGTCCTGGGTGTGCGACCCGGGCGAGTTCCTCACTCCCAGCCAAGGTCAGTCAGGTCAATATATGTCACTGTTAGCCAAGGTCAGTCAGATCAACATACAGGTCACTGTCAGCCAAGGTCAGTCAGGTCAATATACAGGTCACTGTCAGCCAAGGTCAGTCAGGTCAATATACAGGTCACTGTCAGCCAAGGTCGGTCAGGTCAATATATGTCACTGTCAGCCAAGAACAGTCAGGTCATTATGTCACTATGAGCCAAGGTCAGTCAGGTCAAGTGTCACTGTCAGCCAAGGTCAGTCAGGTCAACAGGGATCTACGAAATAAAACACACTCCTCAGATAGTGTGATGACAAGTGTGAATCAGAGGGAGGGATCTACGAGATAAAACACACTCCTCAGATAGTGTGATAATAAGTGTGAATCAGAGGGAGGGATCTACGAGATAAAACACACTCCTCAGATAGTGTGACGACAAGTGTGAATCAGAGGGAGGGATCTACGAGATAAAACACACTCCTCAGATAGTGTGACGACAAGTGTGAATCAGAGGGAGGGATCTACGAGATAAAACACACTCCTCAGATAGTGTGATGACAAGTGTGAATCAGAGGGAGGGATCTACGAGATAAAACACACTCCTCAGATAGTGTGATGACAAGTGTGAATCAGAGGGAGGGATCTACGAGATAAACACACTCCTCAGATGGTGTGATGACAAGTGTGAATCAGAGGGAGGGACCTACGAGATAAAACACACTCCTCAGATAGTGTGACGACAAGTGTGAATCAGAGGGAGGGATCTACGAGATAAAACACACTCCTCAGATAGTGTGATGACAAGTGTGAATCAGAGGGAGGGATCTACGAGATAAAACACACTCCTCAGATAGTGTGATGACAAGTGTGAATCAGAGGGAGGGATCTACGAGATAAAACACACTCCTCAGATAGTGTGATGACAAGTGTGAATCAGAGGGAGGGATCTACGAGATAAAACACACTCCTCAGATAGTGTGATAACAAGTGTGAATCAGAGGGAGGGATCTACGAGATAAAACACACTCCTCAGATAGTGTGATGACAAGTGTGAATCAGAGGGAGGGATCTACGAGATAAAACACACTCCTCAGATAGTGTGATGACAAGTGTGAATCAGAGGGAGGGATCTACGAGATAAAACACACTCCTCAGATGGTGTGATGACAAGTGTGAATCAGAGGGAGGGACCTACGAGATAAAACACACTCCTCAGATAGTGTGATGACAAGTGTGAATCAGAGGGAGGGATCTACGAGATAAAACACACTCCTCAGATAGTGTGATGACAAGTGTGAATCAGAGGGAGGGATCTACGAGATAAAACACACTCCTCAGATAGTGTGATGACAAGTGTGAATCAGAGGGAGGGATCTACGAGATAAAACACACTCCTCAGATAGTGTGATGACAAGTGTGAATCAGAGGGAGGGATCTACGAGATAAAACACACTCCTCAGATAGTGTGATAACAAGTGTGAATCAGAGGGAGGGATCTACGAGATAAAACACACTCCTCAGATAGTGTGATGACAAGTGTGAATCAGAGGGAGGGATCTACGAGATAAAACACACTCCTCAGATAGTGTGATGACAAGTGTGAATCAGAGGGAGGGATCTACGAGATAAAACACACTCAGTCTCAGATAGTGTGATGACAAGTGTGAATCAGAGGGAGGGATCTACGAGATAAAACACACTCCTCAGATAGTGTGATGACAAGTGTGAATCAGAGGGAGGGATCTACGAGATAAAACACACTCCTCAGATAGTGTGATGACAAGTGTGAATCAGAGGGAGGGATCTACGAGATAAAACACACTCATTCACAGATAGTGTGATGACAAGTGTGAATCAGAGGGAGGGATCTACGAGATAAAACACACTCCTCAGATAGTGTGATGACAAGTGTGAATCAGAGGGAGGGATCTACGAGATAAAACACACTCATTCACAGATAGTGTGATGACAAGTGTGAATCAGAGGGAGGGATCTACGAGATAAAACACACTCATTCACAGATAGTGTGATAACAAGTGTGAATCAGAGGGAGGGATCTACGAGATAAAACACACTCATCCTCAGATAGTGTGATAACAAGTGTGAATCAGAGGGAGGGGTCTACGAGATAAAACACACTCCTCAGATAGTGTGATAACAAGTGTGAATCAGAGGGAGGGATCTACGAGATAAAACACACTCCTCAGATAGTGTGATAACAAGTGTGAATCAGAGGGAGGGATCTACGAGATAAAACACACTCCTCAGATAGTGTGATGACAAGTGTGAATCAGAGGGAGGGATCTACGAGATAAAACACACTCCTCAGATAGTGTGACGACAAGTGTGAATCAGAGGGAGGGATCTACGAGATAAAACACACTCCTCAGATAGTGTGATGACAAGTGTGAATCAGAGGGAGGGGTCTACGAGATAAAACACACTCCTCAGATAGTGTGATAACAAGTGTGAATCAGAGGGAGGGGTCTACGAGATAAAACACACTCCTCAGATAGTGTGATGACAAGTGTGAATCAGAGGGAGGGGTCTACGAGATAAAACACACTCCTCAGATAGTGTGATAACAAGTGTGAATCAGAGGGAGGGATCTACGAGATAAAACACACTCCTCAGATTGTGTGATGACAAGTGTGAATCAGAGGGAGGGGTCTACGAGATAAAACACACTCCTCAGATAGTGTGATAACAAGTGTGAATCAGAGGGAGGGATCTACGAGATAAAACACACTCCTCAGATAGTGTGATGACAAGTGTGAATCAGAGGGAGAGATCTACGAGATAAAACACACTCCTTCTCAGATAGTGTGATGACAAGTGTGAATCAGAGGGAGGGATCTACGAGATAAAACACACTCCTCAGATAGTGTGATAACAAGTGTGAATCAGAGGGAGGGATCTACGAGATAAAACACACTCCTCAGATAGTGTGATGACAAGTGTGAATCAGAGGGAGGGATCTACGAGATAAAACACACTCCTCAGATAGTGTGATAACAAGTGTGAATCAGAGGGAGGGATCTACGAGATAAAACACACTCCTCAGATAGTGTGATGACAAGTGTGAATCAGAGGGAGGGATCTACGAGATAAAACACACTCCTCAGATAGTGTGACGACAAGTGTGAATCAGAGGGAGGGATCTACGAGATAAAACACACTCCTCAGATAGTGTGACGACAAGTGTGAATCAGAGGGAGGGATCTACGAGATAAAACACACTCCTCAGATAGTGTGATGACAAGTGTGAATCAGAGGGAGAGATCTACGAGATAAAACACACTCCTCAGATAGTGTGATAATAAGTGTGAATCAGAGGGAGGGATCTACAAGATAAAACACACTCCTCAGATAGTGTGATAACAAGTGTGAATCAGAGGGAGGGATCTACGAGATAAAACACACTCCTCAGATAGTGTGATGACAAGTGTGAATCAGAGGGAGGGATCTACAAGATAAAACACACTCCTCAGATAGTGTGATGACAAGTGTGAATCAGAGGGAGAGATCTACGAGATAAAACACACTCCTCAGAAAGTGTGATAATAAGTGTGAATCAGAGGGAGGGATCTACGAGATAAAACACACTCCTCAGATAGTGTGACGACAAGTGTGAATCAGAGGGAGGGATCTACGAGATAAAACACACTCATTCACAGATAGTGTGATAACAAGTGTGAATCAGAGGGAGGGATCTACGAGATAAAACACACTCCTCAGATAGTGTGACGACAAGTGTGAATCAGAGGGAGAGATCTACGAGATAAAACACACTCCTCAGATAGTGTGATAACAAGTGTGAATCAGAGGGAGGGATCTACGAGATAAAACACACTCCTCAGATAGTGTGATAACAAGTGTGAATCAGAGGGAGGGATCTACGAGATAAAACACACTCCTCAGATAGTGTGACGACAAGTGTGAATCAGAGGGAGGGATGTACCTTACAGGGTGTTTGTCTGATACAAAACCTTCTGTAGAGATTCTGTACTCGAACACAAACTCCTCGTCTAATTTATAGGGTTCCATTTCCCTGAGACAAGTTATTTTCCCTGCAATTCTCGGCGACAATTACCTCTAACCAGGTGCAGAATCTCATGAGATTTTGATTTTAAACACATTCAAAATTTATAGGGGCATTTTGCTGAGACAAATGAACCTGCTGTGCAGTCGCCGACTACGTAGCTGCCTTAGCCAATAGGAGGCCAGCAAACATGATTTGTAACGCCCCCCATCTGAAGGGCACCTGGTATGTCCCACAATGTGAATCCAATTCGCCATTGTTCCTTGAGACTGGCTAAAGCACCTTGCCATGAGATTGTTGTACCAGAAGAGAATTGTCTAAGACTAGCTAAATATGCTCATGTCATTTAATTTATGCAATAAGTAACTCAGTCAGTATTTATATAGAACGTCCTGACCATGCAGAATGAGATGCTAATTTACGGTTTGTACGGACCGAGGCGTTTACGCCAAGTTCCGTACAAACGGTGAATTAGCATCGAGTTCTGTGATTTGTACAAGCATGGTTGGACGTTATATATTTACTATTTGCCCGAAATTAAAAAAAAATCAACTTCATTTTTCTTCTAAGACAATGGTGTTGGGCAGTAGAATTTCCAATCTCATTGAGGTGGCACACTTATATAGCACTGCAACGAGAATCGGATAAATTGACAATACTCCACGAGTTTGGATGCTCCTCAATCGTCATCGAGGCAAAGCCGGGTGGTTATTTCGGTGCATCCAAAAGAGTGGAGTATTGTGTATTCTACGATTCCAGTGCGGTTCTAGATATATCTCACCCCTTTCATGGACATTAAATAACATCACAATTTCAGAATAATTCAAATTACTTCGCAAATTCAGTTGTATAATAGCGTATGGCGTCATCTCATATTCACTCTGCCACAACCTTGGCGTAGTATTGTCCCTTTATGGGGTGATCGTGATTAATTTTTTCCAAGGTTATTCCTTTGGCTAACTTCTACCAGGAGGTGAGATGAGGGTCTTTGCAGGAAGGTCACGGTCTAGATGACCTCTGTAACGTCTCTAACCTCTGAGTCTCCACCCTCTCAAGACGTGTGTGCCTCTTTCCGTGCGAGTAGTGAGTCAGATTTGAAGGATCTGCTGGGAGACCGATCCTCCCATGTGGGGGGAGAGTGGAAGGGATGTCTTCATATTGACATATTAAGAGAAAACGTGGTTACTAAGCCCGAAGGGATGTCCGTTCGAGGTCTTTTGATGCCATGAATACGTCCTGATGCCGTAGGAAGAGGGACGTATTTATGGCATCAAAAGGCCGAGAATGGCATCCCTACGGGCTCAGTCACTGCGTTTTCTTATTATTACATTACCTAAATATCAAGAAGAAAATGTCATTTCATATACTTATTTATGTAGATTTTGACCTGATACATTCACTATGGGCACAGTGCGCCCGAATATTCACTACGGGCGCAGTGCGCCCGAACATTATTTATACTACACCCCTAGTAGCGGGTAGTATTTCATAGACATTCGGCCATAGGTATGTAATAATAACTCTTTCCTTGATCTTCAGTATTTGTTCAAAGTCTAATTTCCCCAACTTTGTATGAAAGTTCAGAATGTTGAGAGGTACATCGAATCCCACACCAGTGTAAATCATATAAAGAGGACGGCCTCACCGAGACTGCAGGATATCTGGAGTTGATGTAGATGTAGGTTACACTGGGGTGTTCAGGCACAATACTGCAGGCCAACGTGAAGTCATGCTCGGGTGAATCACACACAAAGAAATCTCGTTGCTCAATATATACTTTTTCTTTTGTGATTGCTTTTTTTTATGGTAATAGATGGATGGAAGACCAGGAAGTAGTAAGAAGCACATAAGAGTATCAGAACAGGATAAGAGGAGTGTTGAGAGGAGGGGGGAGGAGAGAGAGGAGGGGGACAGAGGAAGGGGGGAAGGAGGGGTGAGAGGAGTGGAGGGAGAGGAGGGAACAGAGGAGGGAACAGAGGAGGGTTGAGAGAGGAGGAGAGAGAGGAGAGAACAGAGGAGAGAACAGAGGAGGGAACAGAGGAGGGAACAGAGGAGGGGTGAGAGAGGAGGAGAGAGAGGAGAGAACAGAGGAGGGAACAGAGGAGGGAACAGAGGAGGGAACAGAGGAGGGAACAGAGGAGGGAACAGAGGAGGGGTGAGAGAGGAGGAGAGAGAGGAGGGGGACAGAGGAGGGAACAGAGGAGGGGACAGAGGAGGGGTGAGAGAGGAGGAGAGAGAGGAGGGGAGGGGACAGAGGAGGAGAGAGAGGAGGGGACAGAGGAGGGAACAGAGGAGGGAACAGAGGAGGGGTGAGAGAGGAGGAGAGAGAGGAGAGGAGGAGACAGAGGAGGAGAGAGAGGAGGGGACAGAGGAGGAGAGAGAGGAGGGGACAGAGGAGGGAACAGAGGAGGGAACAGAGGAGGGGTGAGAGAGGAGGAGAGAGAGGAGAGGAGGGGACAGAAGAGGAGAGAGAGGAGGGGGAGAGGAGAGAACAGAGGAGGGAGAGAGGAGGGAGAGAGGAGGGAGAGAGGAGGGAGAGAGGAGGGAGAGAGGAGGGAGAGAGAGGAGGGAGAGAGGAGGGAGAGAGGAGGGAGAGAGGAGGTGAGAGAGGAGGAGAGAGAGGAGGGGAGAGAGGAGGGGGAAAAGAGGAAGGGGTAGTGGAGGGGAGAGAAGGGAGAGAGGAGGGGAGAGAGGAGGAGAGAGAGGAGGGAGAGAGGAGGGGAAAGGAGGGGAGAGGAGGGGAGAGAGGAAGGGGAAGAGGAGGGGAGAGGAGGGGAAAGGAGGGGAGAGGAGGGGTGAGAGGAGAGAACAGAGGAGGGAGAGAGGAGGGAAAGAGGAGGGGAAAGGAGGGGAGAGGAGGGGTGAGAGGAGGGGTGAGAGGAGAACCAAGGATGACAACCCGTTCCGACACCAAGTTAAACGTTAAAATGGAAAAACCAAGAACAGAAAAGTTTAAACGTTCTCCTTACTACAGAAGCTCACAAATCTGGAATGCCATGTCTTTAACGACACAGAAGACAGACTCGAAAAAACTCTTTAAGAAAGAAGTGATATCCTATTTGCGATCTAAACAACTCTGATAGCCACGTATATATAAATCCCATTGTTTGATATATAGTATCCTTCTCGCCAAGTGATGTACTCGTTCATGACTATACCAGATGATGTTATGTTATGTTATGTATAATATTACCCTCATATATGTTCATTGTATATTTCATTTCATCGATCCTATGCGGATCCAGACTTTGTTCCATTATCTAACCAACCGACAGATCGGATGTACGGAAGAACAATGTGTATACATTGAGAACATCAATAAAAGATCTAAAACAAAAAAAAAAGGGGTGAGAGGAGGGAGGAGAGGAGGGGTGAGAGAGGAGGGAGAGAGGAGGGGAAAGGAGGGGAGAGGAGGGGTGAGAGGAGGGGGAAAGGAGGGGAGAGGAGGGGAGAGGAGGGGTGAGAGGAAGGGGAGAGAGGAAGGGGGAGGGGAGGGGAGAGAGGAGGGGAGCGAGGAGGGGAGAGAGGAGGGGAGAGAGGAGGGGAGAGAGGAGGGGAGAGAGGAGGGGGAGAGGAGGGGGAGAGGAGGGGTGAGAGGAGGGGTGAGAGGAGGGGTGAGAGGAGGGGTGAGAGGAGGGGTGAGAGGAGGGGTGAGAGGAGGGGTGAGAGAGGAGGGGAGGCGAGGGGTGAGAGGAGGGGGAAAGGAGGGGAGAGGAGGGGTGAGAGGAGGGGTAAGAGAGGAGGGGTAAGAGAGGAGGGGGAGAGGAGGGGAGAGGAGGGGAGAGAGGAGGGGGGAAAGGAGGGGAGAGAGAGGAGGGGAGAGTCAGGGTCATTCTGCCACTACTGAGACCCATGTGTGGAAGACGAAGAGTACCCTACGGTAACACAACCACAAGTGCTAGCCTGAGTCTTTGACCCGACGCAGGTCGGCGTGTCCGCGGCCTCTTCTCATTGGTCAATCGAGGTTGTTTACTCGAATCCCATTGGTTGCTAATGATGCTTTTCCCAGTCGGACCTAGCAACTGGCTGGCGGGTGCGTGTCAGCTGACCGGGCGTGCCGGGAGCGGACAGTGTATATCCAATCGGGAGGGCGGTTCATGACACAAACATGAGCCGTCCATTTGTGCTGCCCCAGGGGGGGGGGGACAGAATGTCATTTTGGTGAGTTTGGGCTTCTAATGAGCGTTTTTTTGCTCTTATCAGTGACAGGTTGTTTAGGCCTGTTGCCCACGTTGAGATAGAGGTTTATTTCGGGCTTGTGGTTTCGAATCTATACTGAATTCTCATCAGGTGTCGTAGGGACTTGCTTACGTAAGTGTCTGTGTTTATTTGAAGTTATGCTAATATTTTTGTGGAACATTCAGGAAATTGAGCACCCCAAGGGGTCATCTTAACTCGAGCTTTCAGGCTTGCAATGGGGTAGGGTTAGGTACTACCTGAGGGTAATCATGCTGATAAAAATCTCTTGTAACCGTTTTCTCCGCAGAGTTTGTGGTTATAAAAAAATATTTGACGTGGCATTTGGGTAGCCCTAACCGTACCGGTTGTCCATTGTATTCAGTCCCCATGGGGATTGACTTTTGAGCCGGTGACTCCAATTGAACTCAATTCGGTTTCGTAGCGTGCCGGCTCACTTACCATTCGGGTGGTTGAAGATAAAGTCCAAGATATGGACTTCTACATCTTCGATCCCATGGTGGTCGCATTCATTGAAAGGCGTTGGTACATCATTTTGGGTGTTGCCCTTTTTGATGTTTCTGAGATGTTCATATAGTGTCTCTTTTATTTTGCGTTTGGTCTGGCCCACATACTGCATGTGGCACCTTTTGCACTCTATGCAATAGATCACATTTGAGCTATTGCAGGTCACATTCCATTTGGTCGGGTGTTTTTTCTGAGTGGTTTTGGAGGTGATCTCCCCATCCCGTTTGATAATTTTGCAATACTTGCAATTTATCTTCTTACACTCATTTTTTTGGGCTCCATTCGTGGTGGGTTTGGTTTTTCCACCTTTTATGGGGTCCACATTCAGCTTGGCCCTTACCAAGATGTCTTTGAGATTTTTGGGTCTGGGTAACCCTTCACCAGGGTTTTTCTGTGCATTTTCTTGGTCGTGATCGACCTCCCCAGTATGTCCCAGTTCTTGCTCACTGTGTCTCCTACCATTTGGTCTGTAGGTCGAGATGAGGAAGAGTTTTTCCTCATCTTTGTTCTGCAAGGATTTTTCTTTGCCTTTGAGTAGCACATCCCTCGTTTGGGCGTCCACTACTGAGACCCAACCAGGAAGTAGTAAGCAGCCCATTAAAGTGTGCCTGTATTGCACGTCTGAGTGAACCTTCACCTACAGTCCCCTCAGTATGAGTCTGTGTTACACTGTGCAGCCAAGCGGGGAGTTTCTCAAGCGCAAGTCACTAGTCATTCAGTCCTAGATATCAGACGGTTCTCTCTTTTCATGTATTTAGAATTATACTACCTAATCCACCAAATAGCCAAGGAAGAACTTCTCATCTGGTTAGTATTGTGTGTATGCCTTACACACAACAAAAATGTTTTAAAAAATGTCTGAATAAGAAAAATCAACAACACAAAAACATACATCAAGCATATGAGCAACGACTTGATTGTTCTTTATTTGATTCCATCTGGAATGATTATCTTATAACTGCCATCACTGCATGAAAACCACTATTTTACATATGTATACGAAACACGTCTAACAGTAGGATTTTGCGTCTAGAAGTTAGACCTGTAATCCGTCTCGTAGACGCCTTATCTAGTGGCGTATATACGTGTCCATGGTGCGGTCTTATATACGTCATATATACGCCTGATTCTGTTTATTTACGCCAGTATCCAATAATTCCGACCTCTGCCACTTGGGGACATCAGTGGTAGTATATTCCATTTGCCATTAACCATCCAAGTCTGTATTATATGAAAATTGCAATCTTATATTACCAATTTATTTTATAAAACCTTTATAAAACCTGATTGAGTATAAATTGATTAATTACACATAATAAACCATGCATTAAGTTGTTTTCTTTTACAGTTTTTCTGATTTTTTTACTTTAAAACACCATTTCAATATGTGAACAGTCAGGCTTACTATATAATCGCCTCCCCCGAGTGTCTCTGTGCGCCTGAAGTCCTCCTCCCGACTCTGACTCCGACTCCGCCTTGTTAGAAGTAGTGTGAATGCGGCCGCCACCCTCACAGCCACCCGCTCAGCCGCCCGCCCTCAGGACTGAAATCATCTTACACACACCGAGGAGCCGCTAATCCGTCGACATACACTGCAGGGAGGCGGGGGTCGTGTACTAGGGCTTCACTGTGGGTAGAGTGAGTGTAGGGTGGTGGGGTGTTGGGGTGTCGGGGGGGGGGGCGGTAAAGGGTGGGGTTGGGAGGTCGCGGGTGGCGGGTCAGTGTTGGTGCATCCTCTACCAACACCCACAGGACGGGGCGGGCCGCGGGTCGCAATTTTTTTTCATATATACAACAGAGCATATTTTATCTTGGATACGCCAGGCGTGAAATACAGCCAAGTCGCGGGCGTCTACATATGGAAACTACCTCGTAGATGCCGAAATGCAGATGCGGATAAGAGGCGTATATAAATGTAAACACGGCACGATACAGCCGATACGTGCGTTATCGCAATGGCGTATATATATGTAAAATAGTGGTTTTCGTGCAGTGCATATGACTGTCCTAGCACTGTCCTAGGAGGGGCCACGTTTAATAAACATGGATTGTCCTTACAAAAGACAGGGAGAAGGATGGAGACTTGGAATGTCCTTCCTGGCTGTTTAGAAAATCTGTCATTGTCCTGACCTCGATCGTGAAAACTCTCCTACATCTTAATAGGTGTCCTTTCTGATTCTCGTAACCTAACTGACTAATATCTAATCAATGTGCACGCTTTAATGATATCCTACATAGCTTTTTTATAAGTGTTTATATGTAAATAAAACACTTATTCTCCATTACATAATAAAATAGAACTTTTTTTAATTGTAAAAGACCCAACTTTGAAGAGCAAAAGACATCACCGGGATGGGGCACGTAGGTCGCGCGAGGCAGGGTGCTGTTTAAGAACTTACGAGGGAGAAAATAAATGGTCGTTCGATTCTCCTTGGCCTGATATCGTTTAATAAGGGCTAGGAGAATTCCTGAAGGACAAACGAGGGAGAGGATCAATAGTGAGGCATGAAATATCGTTTAACAAATTTATCCCCCAGTGGACGATTGTCCTCCACATGGTCCTACGTCGTCCAAAAACGGACAATTAAACGACACGTACAGGGGGTGTCGTACAGGGAGCTTGTACCTCTGTCCCTGGTAAAATATGTTTATACAAGATATACAAGTAGGGATGTGCTACATCCTACATCCTACATCATTACATCCTACTTCCCTACATCCTACATCACTACATCCTACATACCCACATCCTACATCCTACATCCCACATCCCCACATCCTACATTCCTACATCCCTACATCTTACATCCCCAGATCCTACATCACTAAATCCTACATCACTACATCCTACATCACTACATCACTGCATCCTACATCACTACATCCTACATCCCTACATCCTACATCTTACACCCTACATCACTACATCCTATATCCCTACATCCTACATCTTACACCCTACATCACTACATCCTACATCCCTACATCACTACATCCTACATCACTACATCCCTACATCCTACATCCCTACATCCCTACATGTGTGTAGGATGTGTGGATTTTGGATGTAGTGATGCAGTGATGTAATGATGTAGGATGTAGTGATGTAGTGATGTAGGATGTAGTGATGTAGGATGTAGTGATGTAGGATGTAGTGATGTAGGATGTAGTGATGTAGGATGTAGTGATGTATGGATGTAGGATGTAGGATGTAGGATGTAGTGATGTAGGGATGTAGGATGTAGTGATGTAGTGATGTAGGATGTGTGGATTTTGGATGTAGTGATGTAATGATGTAGCATGTAGTGATGTAGGATGTTGGGATGTTGGGATGTAGTGATGTAGGATGTAGGATGTAGTGATGTAGGGGTGTAGGATATAGGGATATATGGATGTAGGGATCTATGGTTATATGGATGTAGGGATGTAGGATGTAGGGATGTAGGATATATGCTTCTGTAAAGTTTCCGCAAGCTTTCCGTTACTCTTCCGTAAATATCCGTAACTCTTCCACAATTTTACGTTAATCTTCCGTTGGCGTCCGTAACTCTTCCGTACGACTTGCAGGTGCTTCCGTTTTATATCCGAAATTGTCCGTAATTTTCCGTAACTCTTCCGCAACTCTTCCGCAACTCTTCCGTATTTGTCCGCAACTTGACCGTTTCTCTTCCGGTGCGTTGTATTGGGGCCAACGGATGGCACTTTTTCGTATACTCACATACACTCATAAAAAACACAGCTTAATAAATTTTGGTAGGGTGTCCGTCGGAAGTGTCCGCTTACAAGGGGTTTTTAGGCCTTTTCGTACTGAAATAACTGTCCGCTTACGCAGTGTGCCGCTTACGCTGGGTGTGCGTTTACGCGGGGTGTCCGCATACACCAGGTTAAATAAAACATCTAACAGAGGAGGAAATTTCCATTCCGAGCAAAAGTGTCCGCTTACGTGGGGTGTCCGTTAGGCCGGGTTCTACAGTATAGATATAAGTAGTATAGAAGGGTTCTTTTAGCGCGTATGATACAAGGAAGAAAGAGGTGTTGACCTACTTGCAGAACGGAAGTACTGTGACGTCACAGAAATGGAGCGTTCTGATTGGTGGAGAGACCGGAACCAGAATTTATCTAGGTCATGTCATGCATACATTGACCTACTTTTGCTTGGAATACATTAAATTTTTAATACATTAACCTAATTGCACAACTTTTACATTATCTAGGTGTTGACTCACTTCAAGTTTTTTTTGTTAAGCGTGAGTTCGCGCCCCGGTGAAGTTACCCATTTAAGATGTATCAATAAAAGAGGACCAAAAGTAAATTTTGGTTTACATTCTTTATTGCAGATATCCTGTGATTACATATATACATGCTTTGGTTAAATGAGGGTAAATGTTTGAGAGTTTGATACGGTTAATCCTTGATTAAATGAGAGTAAATGTTCATGAGTTTCACACGGTTTAATTCAGTTCATTGTTCCTCACTTTTTACGATTTTTTTGAGAAATTCTTTCCTCGGTCAACATTCTGTATCCTTCCACCAGTCCTGAATCAATGGAATTCATTCTGGCAAGGGACTCATTGTAGAGTTGGTTGTTGGAGTTATGTAGTAATCCGAGTGTTGATGGTAATATTGGTGCCGCCGATGACGGTGGTGATGGTGGTGGCGGTGATGAGTTGATAGATACGGGTGATGCTTGCACTTCACGCTCCGGTGACACCTCGGGAGTAGTGTACAGGGTAGGTGGAACCACACCCCATTCATCGCAAAAACACGGTTGCGTACCTTTAGGTGGTTGACAGGAACAGGTGCGTAGGTGTTTTAGCACGTTGGATACAGTGTTTCGGAGTACACATTTACACCAGTCACATTTGAAGAAAGTGCGCTCATCCTTCAGTTGCGGGTCGACAGTCGAAGTGAACCCGAGGCAGTGTCTGCATGTTATACGTGACATGATGATGGCAGGGTGTTGTAGCAGCAGCAGCAGCAAGTGACGGTCGTTTGTGTGGGTCCAGCTCTATTTATTCAGTTTATGATAGGCGACGTATACTGAACGTCTTAATCGTTAAGACAACGTTTTGAAGCGTCGATCCAACGTATAGAGCTGTGTGGTATGTACAGAAAACAGATGTACTGTTTTTTTTTTATCTCGGTCCACACAAATCGGCGGTTAGAGGGCAACGTTGTTATTACTACATGAGAAGCCGCAAGTGAGAGGTTTTTTTTTTGTCTCGAGTCGATTGACTCGGTGGGACAGACTGTAGGCGAGGGAATGAATCTCGTCTAAGGTGGTTAATATACCGTTGACACTCTCCATTGTGTACTGATGTAGTTGCATGAATTCGTTGTGAGGTGTGGATCGTTTTTTGAATGGTTTTCTGTGAAAGTTAGATTTTTTGTAAGGCGATTCATTTTCCTCATCAGTGTCTACAGTGTCTATGTTTCCTTCAGCTTCATCTTCTCCGTTGTCATCCATCGTTACATCTGATGCGTCATTTTCTACGATGTCTGGATGTTGTTTAGAATCCTGTCTGTGAAGTTGGGATTGGGTCCCATCATGTTCTTCACTGCTTGTGTTGGAGATTGGGTTCGACATGATTCAATGATGAAGTGAATACAGTGATAGCCACAGGTGGATGTGTAAAGTGACTGCAGTTGTTGGTTGTTGTAATGCGCGCGACCTTTTGAAGCCTTGCGTAAGAAGCGTGCGTGATATATATTAGTGGGAGGAAGACCATACGCATCGAAGTAGTAAATAGCGCCTTCGTTGTTTATGTAAAATGCCACCCAATGTTCACCCGGCATGTAATGGGGTTGAGTGTTAGTTATGAAGCATGACATACGTTTCGGTCGTCTAGGAATTTTATTACACGGGAAGGTTCCTAAGAAATACCGTCTGGTGTGAGGATGTCGTCTCAAAATTTGATTGATCTGAGAGGTCAACATAGTGTTCAGGTCATGTGGTAGTCGGTGATTGGGAGTCGGTCTGCAGTGAGCTGGATAAGGTTGTCGTAGAATGAGCACATCACCACAGAGATGGTGTGTGTCGTTGGAGCGTCAAACTTTAGCGCAATGTTCAACTTTCCTTGGCGTAGTAAGTTAATGCGAGCATCTTCCGGAGCTCTGTCTGGGGTGAGATCGAAGGCTAGCAGTGTGTACCCGCCCAGGAACTCATCCATGGAAATGTCGCAGCCTTGTTTAACACTTCGCAACCCTGTGTTCTTGAAGAGTTGATGGTACGCCTTGATTACTTTTTTCTCGGTGAAGTCTGTTTTTACTTCGAACTTTTGATCGTCGAATTTGATTTCAGCTTCAGTGAGGCCGAAGTGCTGGAAGTTGAAGGGGTTCTGAGAGATGTTACCAGAAGAGGCCGACTCCTTCACCAACCCTAAGACGACGAGGGCTGGAATCTGTGTGGTGTCAGTCTGGGTCCAACTGTAGTCTTGTGAACCTGCAGCAAGAGTATGCTTCGTGACTCGACTCCTGTTGATGGGGTAGTTGAATGGTCCGAATTTTGGATTCATCACTGTTTTATTGTGAACCTCAGCCACCTCATCTCGCACTTGCACCTGTCGCAAGCTCATTTCTGCTTTGGTGATTTTGATGAGGTACCCCGCATCGGCTGCACTCATCATGTAGAAAGCCGGTGAGGCCCGCTCGAAGACGAACTTGACTTCACAATGCGAGGGTAGAAGTTTGCATTGACCCACGAGGTCTACCATGGGACGCATGATACACGATTGTGTTGCCGGAGTCATAGCCATGGTTTTTCTGATTCGCCAGCCTTGGTTTCCAACCGCACGATCGTCCATATGGTCGTGAGTATCTTTCTCCCATTTGAGGCATCCTTTGAGGATTGTTTTTTTCATGAGCTTATCATTTTCCAAGAGAGTCAGTAGATACGACTTGTATGGGTATTCCTCACTGTTGCCAGTTACTTTTTCTCCATTGATCAAGAGTTGTACACTGGAGAAAAGCGAGTGGGCAATGTTGTTGACTGGGGCCGCGTCACTGTCAGCCGCCAGTGCTGTTCCATCATTTTTGACCACTTTGTATTCTAGGTACAACAAGGCGTCGCTCAGGTCAGTGTAGAGCGATGTGGGCTCAAAGGTGAAGTCAAAAGAAGTGGTGTTATCTGTGATAGCGTTGTTTGGATTTTTCACCACTGTTTGACTTTTAAGTACGTCTTTTTGCGTCACAGGTAGAGCGTGTAAATCCAACTCACCTATGACACAGGTGTTTGCGTGTGGATGAATGAGACTCATGATGACTTAGAAGAGGGTGTCTTTCTTACGTGTTCCTGTACCCTTCTTCTTCTTCTTAGGAGCTCTCCTTCCTTTGCCGGTTGACCGTCGTTTGACAGGTGGAGGTTGCGTATCGTCGTTTATGAACCCTCCTAGTGAAGACATAGTTTGATTCATAAGCTCTTTTCCAGCTCTTTTACCGTGTCTTATGACGCTCGCTTTTAAGTTTCTTCCCGATGCAAAGTCTTTGACTATAGACATTCCATGCCTGAAGGCTTTTTTCCCTAGCGTCTTACCAGCTATTTTGAGTAAGGGTACCGCCCCTCTTATGAGACCACCTATGAACCCACCTAGACCATGTCCTTTTTGATGTTTCGACCCGGAGTAAGCCGGTTGCAGCCCTTGACCAAACTGGGAACGTGTGTAGTACTCATTGTATTCACCAGGTGGCGCCACATAAGGCGTGGAGTAGTAGTGGTGGTTGTAAGGAATCATTTTCCCTCATCAACGTGACAGTATTGGTCTGAAGGCTAGCACCACGTACACCTCTCCGTGCTCGAATGGTATGGGTTGACCTGCAGCATCTCTTAAATACACGGTTATTTCTCTAAAGGTGGCGTGTTTTAGTGGTTGATATTGAAGGTGGTGAAACGCCACTGTCTGTTGTGAGGGAAACTCGGAGCTATGATCGACCTTGACGGCTCTCAGTAAGGGAGCTTGTGTATCTCCTACTATGGTGTTTTTCACGATGTCTGTGTACACATAAACGGTGTGACCATTGTGGTTGATGTCCGTTAACTCGCGGGCCTCTTTACTGTTTCCAAGATAAGTTTCACCTTCTAACCCCAGTTGGAAAGACAGACGTTCTGGTATGGAAAGTAGCGTATCTTTTGGTAGGTTATAGGACGTCCTTAAAGTGTCGTCGTCAAACTTGAAGATGGTGGCTGTGGGATTCTTGCTCTCATTATGTAACGCGAGGAGAGTGTGGGGAGAATCCCGGGCTATGAGTCTATTCATGTAGTTTATTAATTTTTTTCCATTTCTAAAGAATCCACCAGGCGTGGAAATGATGTTGTAGGTTCTACCACCCAAAAAATGTCGTTTAACTGTTCGATCTAAGGTTTGCATGTGATTCAGTTCTTTCCCCATCAGTGGGATGTGGTTCACACGGATGAATTCGGAACTTCTGAGCACTCTACGACGCCCACGTCGATTATTTTTTCCAGGTCTCCGCTCCCGTTCCACTCTCTTTTTTTTCCCTTCCCGGGGAGGGGGGGCGGGGGGGCGCGCGTGGGGGGGGATTTCTTTTTCTTTGCCGTCATCCCCTCCACCGTCTGTAGAAGAGGGGGCGGAGGGGGCGGTGGGTTCCCCTCCTTCCGCTTCGCCTCCTCCTACAGAGGAGGAGGGTGTTTCGACTGTAGCCGTAGATTGGGATTCATCATCGTTCTCGTCATCATCCACTACTTCAAAGATTTTGATCTTTCTGTGTGTGTTCGCTTCATCATCCGACTCTTCATTAGTGCTTTCTACGTTGTGGAAGGATGTGTCAGGTTTACCCCCTCTCGGATGTGGAATGTTTCCGTTTCCAGTTACTCTCCGCCTATTCAAGGCTTTTTGAAGACGTTTCAACGTTTGATGTGAATTTGAAGACGGATTCCGACCTTTGACAGTGTACAGTGTGGAGGGGTGAAGATTATGCCAGGTGGTGGGAAACGATATCTCACATAACGCCACTTCATATTCTTCCGCTATCAGACTCACCGCATCTGATAGAAGGGTTCTGTATGTGGTGAGAGTGTTGTTTGCAAAAATGTCCATAGACGCATTGCTAGGAAGGGTCATGAAGAAAGTCATATTGCTTGTATGTTTTTGGCAGGTTCCCAACTGTTGAATTTGTCACCGTATCCACGCCACTTTACGAGAGCTTCTTTTTGACGTCCTTTTCCTCTGTATTTGAGAACTTTCTCTACAACGTACCTCTTCCTTGGAGGGACAGTGACCTTTTGCAGTTCCTGGGGGTAGAATCGACCTTTTATCTCCTCCTTCAACTCGTCTTCAACGACACGACCTCGCCTGTCTTGTTTAGACAAGTTGAAAATTTCTTCTCCCCAGTTGGGTTCATACCCTCTGTTGAATGTTTTTTTGGTGTTTAAGAGTCGAACTTTATCTCCTACTTTTAGTTTGGGTAAAGGTTTTTCACCCTTTTCATTCAACGGGTATCTATCGTATAACCTGTAGAAGAGACTCTCCATGTTGTCTCGATTGACATGGGCAGGGGGTATACCTAAAGTCTTATGAACAGTGTGATTATAGGAGTGGACCAAGTCCTGCAAAACATCCACGTAACGATAGGTGTTGTTGTGAGTGAAGTAGCGCCAAAGTTTACCTTGCAGTGTTCCATTGAACCTTTCTACTAACGCGCATTTGATGTCGTCATTTTCACTCACAAAAAATCTTATTTTTTCTTCCTTGAGATGGTCTTGGAACTTGTGACCTTTAAACTCGGTGCCTTTATCAGTTTGCACGTATTTAGGTGAGCGAAGTAGAGTCATTTTTTTGAATGCGTTTACTACATTTTCACCACCTTTACTCAGAACTGGTTGGGCAAAGGCGAATCTGGAGAATACATCGATACCAGTGAGAATGTATTTGTTTCCGTTGTTTTCCTTTTTGAATGCTTGGGTGTCTATTAAGTCGAGTTGCCATTGTCTGTCGATCCCCCATGTTTGAGTTTTTCGTCGTTTGAATCGCCTTTTATAATTCTTGTGTCTGGTATAGGCGTCTACATCAGTGAGGGCGTCTTCTATGTGCTTAAGACGAGTCTTTTTAAAATGGTGGTCTTTGACTTTAGAAGGACTGGTGAAACTTGCGGGCTGTCTTGGGTTGGTAAAAGCACTCAAAACTTTTTTTGTAAGTTCACCTTGAATTCGTTTAGATTTTTTATTCTTTTTTCTTAGAGCCTGGTTGACCATTGTACCTTTTGAATTCCACTACCTTTCTGCTGAGTGGTCTTACCTCTCGACGACGACGGTAATGATGCACGTTGAGCGAAGGTTGATTTACTTCTGACATGGTGCATTTGGGGGTTGACTCTTTTAAGCCCTTGCATGAAACTGTAATATCCCACGGGGGGTTTTTTCGTGGTTTTCCCTCGAGCAGCTTCCGTCAGGAGACTCAGTATGTTACTTCCTTTGAGAGGTTTTCCAGCTATAACCACTTCTCCTTCCCTGTTCCAGTTGATGTACCCCGCTCCTTTTTCTGTTATGAGGTTATACAGTTTTTTCACTTTTTGTTTGTATGATTTCGGAACGGTTCTCTCTATGTTGGCATGAAAAGAATCCAGAGTGTACGAGCGACCAAATGGTGGTTTTTTTTGAGTGGCCTCGTGTTTTGGTGAAGTAGGCGGTGTACTTGTGATAGTGTCATCACTTTCATCATCATCATCATCATCAGTGTCTCCATCATCCATCTCTGTGACGTCGTCTCGGTCCCCCTCCACCACATGAGCATCATCATCATCATTGTCATCTTCCGTGTCCGTCATATCGTCCGAGGACGGAATCGCCGACATTTCCACTTCGCTTCCTCTAATAGATGGAAGACCGGATATGACTGGAGAGTCGTAAGGATAAACTCTTGAGCGCGCTTTTTTAGAAGCTATCATAGACCGTGTCATTAAATCGTTGAATTTTCCCATGCGATTTCGCCTCGTGAAATTTGAATTGCTCAAAATGTTGTTGAGTTTTTTTTGAATTGATCTCACTGCTTTTATAAGCGGAGCTGTATCGGAAAGATTTTCCTTGACAAGTTGTGTTTCGTAATAAGTCTTAGCCGGATCAGAGGTTGGTGGTGGTGGTGGGAGAGCATTGTCCTGGGGTGCTTTGTTGCTATCTCTCATCATTTCTTGTGACACCAGGAACATCTTCTTGTAGTTACTGCCTTTTTTCATCATTATCGTCGTATAGCGCTTGATATGATGGAGGTCAACGCTGGAATGGCCACAGCCAATAGCGTTCCAAGAAACCCACCTTTTTGTTCGAATATTTTTCGCTTCTTTGGTAGAGTAGATTTCTTCCTGGTGATCGCTTTTAGCTCCTTCTTATAAGACGACAGGCGGTTCACTGCTTCACCACTGGGTAGTCGTATGTTTTTATTCATCACGTTTATACATATTTGGCTCATTAACCGCACAACTTCATTGTTCATTCCCCTCATTAACTGGTTACACTCGTTTTCAGAGCACTTAGAAAGATGTTTTAAGAGGGGAAGATGCTTCTTTAAAAGTTGTAACTTTTTTTGCTGCGGCGCCATCGTGTTGAGATTCCCTCAGGCTTCACTCAAAAAAAAACAACAACAAAAAAAACAACAAACCAATGGAGAGTGGTGGGTTAGCTATTCCGGAATGAAAACAGCTGTGTTTTCAGGCGACGTAATGCTATCCCTCACACGGAAACGGTCCGGTGTTGACTGCTTGAAGTCTATCACTATATATGAATGAGGTTCCACAGTTTCCTTGGTATATACCTTTGTCAAGAAACTCGGGTTTGAAGGAAACACTTGTCTAGACATGGTGTTGACTTGACTCATATCTCTTGGGTTTTTAAACAGCACCATATAGTGAGCGTTAATACTAATGGTTCTATAGTCTTTATGAGGTAGAAACAGATTTTGTGTGATGAATATCACGCTTATATTCCTATGGTGTGAACCCTTTATAAATAAGTCTTTTATAAGTGGGAGATCGTCGGAGTCTGTTAGGTCGTCTATAATGAGAAGTGTTTTTTGATTTGGATCTCTTTTTTTGTGTAGTAACTCCTCTTCGCTGAGTAAACCTTGATTAAAGCGGACTTTACCCTTGAAACGTTCAAACGACGGTTGCCATTGACTGTAGCAATAGATGATGTCATCTACTTTCGGCGATAATAGAGTGTTAACTTTCTCTAGAATTTTAAAAACTAGCTCACTCTTTCCACACGACGAAGGACCACTTAGAATCAGCGTGAAAGGCGTCTTGAGAATGTTGACATCGCTGTCCACGCGCTCCATTTGACTATCTTAAACTGACGACGCGTGTTGTAAAACATGCTGTTTTATAACCGTTTTGTTTTGGTGGGTTTTTTTTTAAAACCATCGTTCTAAGAGTGGTCGCGGTTGAAACCTGATAAATGAGGTGACTAAGTAAAGATTATCTCGTATACGATGACACTACTGGTGATATTAAAGTTTTTATTTTATTTTTTCTATTTTTCCCTCCTCAGAAACGTGCGAGTGAAGGGAGTGGGGGCTTGAACATGATATCAAACTGGTGAGTGGGGGGTTTTCCCGACAAGCGGGAAAACCTGATTCGGACATTTTTATTTCACAACAGGGGAATATAAAGGGGAAATCATCACATTGGAGATATTAGTAATAAGGATAATATAGTGTAGGAGTGGTAACTATTTCTTTAAAAAGTCGAAAAAAATCATGAGAGTTTTACTTAAAGATTCAAAAAAGAGCCGGCGGGGGGGGGGGGAGGGTTAAATAGAGTGTTTAAATTATTTCATGCGAAATCGTTCACCGGAAAAGACGTGACTACAGTGTAGTGTTTCTTTTCCGATTCCCATCTGATAATTGTTCTATTTATAAAACAACACCCCTTTTGGGAATGACCGATCTCGTGATCAAAGAATTTTTCCACTATAACGGAATCCTCTTTGGTAGGTGAAATTTTGAGACTACTCGGGTGGGTGAGTGTAGCTATAATGAGCGGGAGAACCATGACTCTTTCACCGATGTAATATCCGAGTGATGATTGATGAAATTTAGGATCGCTACAAGCCATGTAATACCCCATTCCTTCCTTACTTGAGATGTAGGAAGGGATGACGTGTCTATTTTCTATGTGCCTCATTGCGCACCTACTAATCAAAATACCGTTAACATTCTGGTCTCCTAGTCCCACTGATGCCACACTTCTCAATGATTTAACGCTAGAAGAAGCGTTGTCCTTGAAAGTTATCGCGTCCAGAAATGAAGGAACAAATGCCGCACAATTTATAGAGGGGAGGGCGACCCCCGCCGTAAGACTAAAATGGCTCTTTGTGAAACTTCTTACACGCCTCTTGATCTTAATCGACCTACCTCCTACACCATGTAGATTGAACTCCTTATCCTCTAATGTGTACAGAGATGATTTCGACTCATTCTCCTGTTGGTCCGAATGTGAGGATACGCTCATTTCAGACATTTTCACAACAAAAAGTGCAATGCTCGGGTATAGTAAACGTTTTGATGTGTGGGTAATGTCTGAGGAGCAGGGGAAGAATGAATTCAAAATTAGAGACTGACTTACTATACCTTAAGAAACCAACCGAAACGACGGTGGTAAACAAATAAATTTCCCGAATAGGCGTGGAAAACATGTAGATCGACTCGAGTAAAACCACCTCTCATTGGATAAAATTCGAAAAATAGCTCGTTAAAAGGGTGGTGGTGGTGGTAGTGAGGGTGGTGGTGGTGGTGGTGGTGGTGGTGGTGGTGACATGAGTATCGAGTAGCTCCACTGAGATCAGCAGCTCCACTGAGATCAGCGCAACGAGTGTCCCTTAACCGTCTTATAGATACTTTTTTTAAAGGAAAGTCGTTATTCATGATAATTACGTAGCGGGGTGGAAAACGTTATACTACAAACCCCACAGTGAAGTAACGGTTTTGTTTACGGTAAAAAAAGTTAAACTATGGTGCAACGTGAGTTGCTAACGTATGTTGAACGTCTTCATTGTTATTTCCATATGAACGAGTTGAATACGTTGAATAACGTTGTGGTAACGTATGGTTTGATTACAGTAAAAAGTTATACTATGGCGCAACGTAAGTTGGCAGCGTATGTTGAACGTCCCCCTGTTATTGAACAACGTTGTGGTAACGCGCACATTTCACCGGGTTATTCCCATATGAACGTCTTGAATACGTTGAATAACGTTGAGGTAACGTATACATTTCACTGAGTATATAAACTCGACTGAATGAGCTGCTCTCTCAATTCGCCACCTCTACTCATAGGACGCCCAACAACCTTGTTACCTTCTCCACTCCGACGACATCGTTAACTTCCCTACAGAGGATGGGTAGATCTCGACTCTCCAAAGCATCGGCAGCTTCGAAGAAACTTCCACCTCTAAAAATCAACTTGAATCAAAAGGGTGTCATCGACGAAGAAGGAGCCGTGCTCCCACTCCACTTATCCCCAGATAGTGGACCACTTCAAACTTCACCTGTGAAACCCCGCTCACCTGGCGCAGCTTCCCGCGAAGGTGGAAGTGTAACTTTGAGTGAGGCAGCGTTAATTGATCAAACTCTGAAGACGGTTGGTGACAACGACTCTCAATTCTGGGATCCTACCGTTGAAAAACCGGACTCGACAACGAGTTGGGAAACATATTTCAACAACACGAATAAGACGTTAGAAGAACGTTTGGCAGACGCAAGACGAGGAAAGCCGTTCTTGCTTGAGGCCGTAGAAGCAAGCTTGGCCAGTGACGATCGAAAATCGTGCCTCGACGAATCTACAGAGGGGGAGGAGGAGGAGGGTGAGAACGAGACTACAGGTAGTGTTGCACCACCTAACTCTCCCTTCACCCCACCAATAGAAGAAGTCTTGTCACAGAGTGGACAAAACACAACATTCAACCTATCTTCAGGCGCTGACACACAACACGACCTGGCCGTGGTTTCATCTGAAACCACAACCAACAAAGGTGACAGGCGGGGGCTCTCTCTCTCTCTTGAAGTCCAGGTGGACGAGGATGATTTCCAACCTGTCGCCGAACCCAAACCTCCGAAGAAGAAGCGTCGACTCTCAACACTCCCTCCGCGTCCGCTAGAAAACGGTGCCGCAAACTTTCTCAATAGTGGTGGTGTCAACACCTCCACTACTAAACCTAGTTGCGACCTGCTGAACACGGCAATCAAATCATCCATCGGTGAGTTACCACCCACCAAAACACCTCAAAAGAAAAAGAGAGCTCATAAGACTAAACCCACAGCAAAAATCACACCTAACGAGTTCTTCAAACCAGCTAAAAAAAAAACCAGTGAAATCAGCAGTGTGTGCGAGCCTGAAGAATGGGTAGTCAAACACCCAAATAAGGTGTTGTATGTCAAAGGTGAATTCAATACCGCTGTAACCATTTTCAGTGAAACACAGGAAAAAGGGTTTATGTTCAAGAGGTACCTCGGTAAACCTTATGAAAAGCAGATCGTCATCTCCAGTGTGGCCATAGACAACCTGAGTCTCGCCCTGCCTATGATACTCCACAATCATGAAGTCATGCAAACCGACAGCGACGCGGGAGTGGTGAACATCACATCCTTTTGTCAACGCTTGGGGGGTGAAAAACAAGACCTGGAAATCGCCTTGCTCTTGTACCAAGGCACAGTGAAGATTCACATCGGTACTGGGTCGTACATCAACGAAATGGTCATGGAAGTCACCCTGGGTATGCGTAAAACCCACGGGCCTAGCCATGGTGGAATGGTGCTCCCACTCAACTTCCTGCTCGACTTCGAAAAACGCATAGCTTCTGTGTGCACTGAGGCGTTCAAAAATAAGACACCCACCAAGTGAGCCAGTACCACCAGCTGCTGAGTGTAAAAGGTCGAACTCGTATAGTTAGTTAGTTAGTTGTTTAGTACATTCACCTATTTACTCGAGAAGGACTCATAACCCTCAACTAGATTTTAAAATGGTGATACTAGCCATATAGTAAGGATAGTAGGTCTCATATAGTGGTATAAAAGTTAGTTACTTTATACAACTTTTTTTTACCCTGTGTACTCAAGAAGAAGGACTCGTACCGCTCAACTACAGGGACTAGAGCTAAGACTTGTGTAATAGTCGGACTCATATACGTGTGTAACTCTACATAATCTTCTCTACAAGAACTTGCAACATAACGTGAGTACTCTCATTTTACTCATTTATATAGTCACCTTTTTTTTTATATAACCACAATTTATTCTGTACATTAACCGGTGTTGAAAGGGGGCTTGTATAAATTTATAATGCCGTGGCGAAAAAACACTGTTCCTTGCCCTTATTGCAATCACTTTAGACCACCTAAGTACATAGCACCTAGTACTGGAGTATTGTGTAGTTCGCCTTTGTGTAAACGTGAAAAGTTCACTGATGAAACTATTATCCCACCCGCTATAACTGAGGATGGAAAATATTATGAAGCGTATAAATGGAATTTTAGAGCCATTGCCACTGGATTAGCTGTTTTAGGTGGAATCCAGTCTATATACAACAAAAGGTTAATGCTAACATCTGGTGAGATAGATGAAGTCATAGATACTCTTAGAGTAATTCACGCCAACCAAATAGCTACTTATAAAGTTGCCGTTTCTTTTGGAAGGATATTATCATGTATAGAAGATGGCGAAGAAAGTGTTATGTATTTTCACGCTTCTGCAAACAACGCATCCATATTTTGTGATTCAGACCACCCATCACCTTACATGCAGATAAAAAACGATAGTGACTTTGAAGAATGTCTTTCTCTTGTGCAAGTTATGGCACTAGAAGACACAAAAAGAGTAAACACCAAGTGGACCGTTGTAGCGAACGTGAATGTGAACATAACATTAATCCGACCCGAGGAACCGCTTCTCATAGCACGCATGGTACACACACCCTTTTTCATGAGAAAAAGAGGGATGCTTCACTTTCACAGACATCCTAGAACAAAAGCGACATATAACGATAACCTATGTTTGTTCAGATGTGTATCCCACCATTTATATGGAACACCAACGCGCGCGTTAGAACTAATGAAAGCGGTGTACCCAGGGGAAAATGAAGATTCCTTCAAGGGTGTCCCCCTTCAAGATATCGATGGAATAGGAAGGGAATTTAATGTCAACATTCACATGTATAGACTATTACCACTAAAAAAAAATCAAAAACAAGGTCGAAATAACATTAGAGTGGTGAAAATAACACACGTTCAAACAGAATCTATAGTAAACATCAACCTCTACAAAGGACACGCCAGTCTCATAATAGACACAAATCAGTATGGGCAAATATTGAGATGTGAAAAATGTAACCACCTCTTCCTTACTCATTCAGGACTTAAAAGACACATGTCTATTAAAAGGGACTGCACTAAAGTCGCTTTCATTTATCAAGGTGGCGTTTACCAAAATCCCAAATCCGTCTTCACTCAACTGTTAGAAGTGGGTATCCGAGTTCCGAAAGAGTTGCAAATTTACCCCTATAGAATAGTGTTTGATTTTGAAAGTTACTTCAGTAGACCAAGCCCGGGTGAGACATCTTTAGGTCATAACACCATCGTCGATGCACACCATATTCCACTGTCAGCGAGTGTTGCGACTAACTTCCCAGGTTTAGAAAACCCTGTTTGCTTTGTGCGTGAAAGCAATGAAAAAAAAGACCTTCTTATAGACAATGTGCTCACCCACATAAACATCCTTGCCAAAAACATAGGCGACTCTGTCTTGGAACTATACACAGATGTTCTGACCGAGTTAGACGGTCTGACTAAAAAAGCCACGGAATGTGAAAAAAAAGCTCGTAAATCGTGTGGTTACAAAGATAAGTGTAGAAAACCACATCCACTCCAAACACTTCGTCAACGACTCCTAACCCATTTACGCCGGGTCCCAGTCATTGGATTCAACTCTGGTCGATATGATATAAATCTCATTAAAGATGGGTTTCACGCTTTTTTTTCTGGTGAAGAAAAAAAAGAGATTCGGACTATAAAAAGAAACAACCAGTACATAGCGATATACACAAAGCACACTGTCTTCCTGGACATGTTCAACTATCTCGCACCAGGGTACTCTTATGCTAACTATCTTAAAGCTTTCTTAAAAAACGAGTATAAAGGCTTTTTTCCCTACGAGTGGATGGATAGTGTACGAAAACTGAAAAACACAAAACTACCACCACGTTCAGCTTTCTATAGTAGTCTCACCAAATCTTGTATTAGTAAGGAAGACTATCTTTCATGCAAGAAAGTGTGGAAAGAGGAAAATATGAAAACGATGAAAGACTACCTCATTTACTATAACAACAAAGATGTTCTACCTTTTGTCAAAGCCATAAAAGAACACTCCAAATTTTTCATAGAACGAAACATAGACATGTTTAAAGATGGGTTGACACTACCAGGTCTAACAATGAAATTCCTTTTTGATAATGAGTGTGAGAGCACGCCCTTTGTACTTTTTGGCGAGAAAGATAAAGACATACACAAACTGGTGAGAAAAAACCTGACCGGTGGCCCATCCATTATATTTCACCGACATCACAAATCTGGTTGTAGTAAAATACGAGGGAAACTATATGGTGAAGAAAGTAAAACATGTCAACATATAATAGGTGTCGATGCAAACAGTCTATATCTGAAATGTATGGGAGAAAACCACTGTACAGGGTACTATGTCATACGTGAGGCCGGAGATGATTTCACACCTAAACTCTCACAAAACACAAGCTTTTCAGCTGGTGAGTGGCTGAAATTCCAAGAACACCGAGACAAAATTAAAATTCTTCATAGTTTCAACCATGGAGAGGTAAAAGTGGGGCAAATGGGAATTCCCGTAGATGGTTTGATTCCAGAAACAAAAACCATTTATCAGTTCCACGGGTGCTACTGGCACGGTCATCCGTGTCGATTAAACAAACACAACCTCGCCTCAGTCCGTGCACGTGAAATAGCTAAAGAGAGAGCTGAAAGAACGGTGAGAGTTACCACTTACCTGAAAACACTCGGATATACAGTGATAGAAAAGTATGAGTGTGATTGGTTAAAAGAAAAAAAATCACCACATTGTCAAGCGTGTGTAAATAAATGGCGTGTAAAAAGACCTACGCTGAAAAGTAAAACAACGCCGGAAGAGCTTCTGGATGGTATTAAAAACGGTAGTATATTTGGAATGGCTCAAGTGGATATTCACACCCCTGAAAAATTAAAAGAAACATTTTCAGAAATGACACCCATATTCAAAAATGTGAAAGTATCTATGGAAGATGTGGGGGATCACATGCGTGAATATCTAGTGGAAACTCATTCTCTCACTCAACCACAAAGACAACTCATTGGAAGTTACCATGGAGAGGGTATACTTCTGGGAACACCTCTTCTACAATGGTATCTAAACAAAGGTCTTATTGTCACACGTCTCCACCTCGTTATAGAGTATGTACCGGAAAAACCCTTCGAACACTTCATGAATGAAGTTACAAAAGCTCGACGCAACGGTGATAAAAACTCAGATGGTAAAATCCTATCTGATCTGTACAAACTACTAGGAAACAGTTCCTATGGTAAAACCATATGTAACAAACAAAACTTTACCAACACGAGATATGTGTCGCTCAAGAAAGCTCGAGAGTTGGCTTCCCATTGGACGTTACAAAACATGTCTGAAATCAATGAGAATACATTGGAAATCACGTGCTACCCCAAAACAGTTAGATATGATCTCCCCATCCAGATAGGGTTCATGGTGTATCAGTATGCCAAGCTCAAAATGCTCGCATTTTACTACGACTTCCTCTTGCGTTTCATAGACACTAAAGACTTTGAAATGTGCGAAATGGATACAGACAGTTTATATTTCGCTCTGAGTAGTGACAAACTAGAGGATGTAATCAAACCAGAACTTAGACGAACCTACTTCACAGAACGACATCTATGGTTACCATCAGAGTCGTGTGATATTCCCTTTCACAGAGAGCAATACATTCTGTGTAAAACAAATAGAGCCCCCTGGTTTCCTCATCCTTGTTGCCAAGAAAGATTACTACACGATAAGCGCACTCCAGGTCTATTCAAAGTGGAATGGGAAGGAGATGAAATGACTTCTCTCAACTCTAAATGCTATATAGGAAAGGGTGAAACTCAAAAGCTTAGTTGTAAAGGTGTCATACAAAAACAAAACAACTTATCTGTGGGGGACTTTAAGAAAGTACTAGCTAATAGACACGCATATATGGCTACTAACACAGGTTTCAAAGTGGTTAATCATAAAATGGTGACTTATAAACAGAGAAAGAGAGGTTTGAACTATCGTTACATTAAACGAAAAGTGTGTGAGGATGGTGTTACAACTCTTCCATTGCAGATATAAAGAAACTTTCCACATCGCTTTTTTACATGCAAATGAATTTTTTTACAATTTTTCACAAAAAAGTGACAAAAAATTTCACGCGAATGAATTATTTTTTACAATTTTTCACAAAAAAGTGAAAAAAATTTCACAGAAAATGTTCATCGAAACTTATATCTATGTAAAACCGTATATCTGTAATAAAAACCTTAATAAGATGTCCTTGTTGTGTCTTTTGTGCAAGTCTACTATAAAAATCATCTTTAATTCATACGACGTTACACAACTATGGTAATGTATTCTAAATTTAATGTATTCCAAGCAAAACTAGGTCAATGTGTGTATGAGTCATCAAAAAGAAAAAGTAGGTCAATGTATGCATGACATGACCTAGATAAATTCTGGTTCCGGTCTCTCCACCAATCAGAACGCTCCATTTCTGTGACGTCACAGTACTTCCGTTCTGCAAGTAGGTCAACACCTCTTTCTTCCTTGTATCATACGCGCTAAAAGAACCCTTCTATACTACTGATATATATATGTATATGCTTCCGTAAAGTATCGGGTCTATCGGTATTGGGTCTATCGGGAACATTTCTTGTCGGGTTCCTATCGGGGTATATTGGGGAACTTATTGTAGTAGGTGGGTGCGGCCTCTCACTATAGTGTCTGACATTGAGCTCAATGACAAGAGTGAGCGATAACCAGGGAGATGGTCGATTCGATTATTTATTTTGATTAAAACATTATATTTGAGATGTGACAACTGTTCAGGAAAGGTCTAATATCTTGTACTACCTATTAAAGATAATTCTATTATGAAAATATATCATAAATATTAATAAATCTTATCGAAAACTTGATTTTATATTCTCCTATATATCACAGAAGTATCTACGGAAGTAGCTGCAGGACTGAATACACTGGTGCCCTGTCGTGTCCGACGCTGATCTCCTTCCACAGACGATCTGGGTCAAAGTTAGGAGAATTTACAGCAAGGAGAGGAGAGTCCACGCAGGACCTCCCTTATTGAACGATATTCACACCGGATCCTCCCCAATGTCCTCCCTCGCGGCTGGTCTCCTATCGTCCAGACCAATTCTCCCTCGTAACTTCTTAAACAGCACCCTGGCTCGGAGACGCGGAGCGCTGAATGGCTTCAAGTACAAGGTTTTAAGTCGACACTAGTAGAGATCTGAAGGATATCGGCTACATAAAGGTTTTACGCAAAGCAAAAATCTCTACAATGCCCCCAAGACTTACTAAATCGTCGAAATCAGAGCAAAACGTTGAAGTACACTCACCTGCATCGGATACTTCCAAAATGGCGGATAAAGTAGTCACCAGACGTGTCAGAAAACGAATGATGAGGTCTGGGACTTACTTCAATCAATGTGTAAAAACTCTGAGGAGAAAAAGACATCAAACCAGAAGGCACTGGGCGAGATCAAAAGCAGCCTAGACGCGATCAAGGATCAGAACAAGTCTATGTCAACTGAACTCGCTAGTGTGATGGGCCAAGTAAGTAGAAATACGGAACGGCTAAACACATTAAGGAAGAGGAGACGCGATCAAGGATCAAAACAAGTCTATGTCAACTGAACTCGCTAGTGTGACGAGCCAAGTAAGTAGAAATACGGAACAGCTAAACACATTAAGGAAGAGGAGACGCGATCAAGGATCAAAACAAGTCTATGTCAACTGAACTCGCTAGTGTGATGGGCCAAGTAAGTAGAAATATGGAACGGCTAAACACATTAAGGAAGAGGAGACGCGATCAAGGATCAAAACAAGTCTATGTCAACTCAACTCGCTAGTGTGATGAGCCAAGTAAGTAGAAATACGGAACGGCTAAACACATTAAGGAAGAGGAGACGCGATCAAGGATCAAAACAAGTCTATGTCAACTGAACTCGCTAGTGTGATGGGCCAAGTAAGTAGAAATACGGAACAGCTAAACACATTAAGGAAGAGGAGACGCGATCAAGGATCAAAACAAGTCTATGTCAACTCAACTCGCTAGTGTGATGAGCCAAGTAAGTAGAAATACGGAACGGCTAAACACATTAAGGAAGAGGAGACGCGATCAAGGATCAAAACAAGTCTATGTCAACTTAACTCGCTAGTGTGATGGGCCAAGTAAGTAGAAATACGGAACAGCTAAACACATTAAGGAAGAGGAGACGCGATCAAGGATCTAAACAAGTCTATGTCAACTGAACTCGCTAGTGTGACGAGCCAAGTAAGTAGAAATACGGAACAGCTAAACACATTAAGGAAGAGGAGACGCGATCAAGGATCAAAACAAGTCTATGTCAACTGAACTCGCTAGTGTGATGGGCCAAGTAAGTAGAAATACGGAACGGCTAAACACATTAAGGAAGAGGAGACGCGATCAAGGATCAAAACAAGTCTATGTCAACTGAACTCGCTAGTGTGATGGGCCAAGTAAGTAGAAATACGGAACAGCTAAACACATTAAGGAAGAGGAGACGTGATCAAGGATCAAAACAAGTCTATGTCAACTGAACTCGCTAGTGTGATGGGCCAAGTAAGTAGAAATACGGAACAGCTAAACACATTAAGGAAGAGGAGACGCGATCAAGGATCTAAACAAGTCTATGTCAACTGAACTCGCTAGTGTGATGGGCCAAGTAAGTAGAAATACGGAACAGCTAAACACATTAAGGAAGAGGAGACGCGATCAAGGATCAAAACAAGTCTATGTCAACTGAACTCGCTAGTGTGACGAGCCAAGTAAGTAGAAATACGGAACAGCTAAACACATTAAGGAAGAGGAGACGCGATCAAGGATCAAAACAAGTCTATGTCAACTGAACTCGCTAGTGTGACGAGCCAAGTAAGAAGAAATACGGAACAGCTAAACACATTAAGGAAGAGGAGACGCGATCAAGGATCTAAACAAGTCTATGTCAACTGAACTCGCTAGTGTGATGGGCCAAGTAAGTAGAAATACGGAACAGCTAAACACATTAAGGAAGAGGAGACGCGATCAAGGATCAAAACAAGTCTATGTCAACTGAACTCGCTAGTGTGACGAGCCAAGTAAGTAGAAATACGGAACAGCTAAACACATTAAGGAAGAGGAGACGCGATCAAGGATCAAAACAAGTCTATGTCAACTGAACTCGCTAGTGTGACGAGCCAAGTAAGTAGAAATACGGGACAGCTAAACACATTAAGGAAGAGGAGACGCGATCAAGGATCAAAACAAGTCTATGTCAACTGAACTCGTTAGTGTGATGAGCCAAGTAAGTAGAAATACGGGACAGCTAAACACGCATGAAAAAGACTTACGAGCAGAACTCAAGCAGAAGATTAAGCAACTGAAAGAAGATATAATAAAGAAATAACATCCTTCTGGAGGGCTTACCTGGAACAAATAATCATGAGAAGAAAGACTGCTATGAACTCCTTGAGACTCTGGGAACATCCTTCAGAGTTAATATCGAAGTCTGCTGTAGGAGGGGCCCTGAGCCGCAAGACCCAACAAAAACCACCAGAACCACACCCATAATGATGAAGTGGAAAAACTCCACTCGAAAAGGCTGCATCTACAGGAACGTACATAGGTTGAAAAACCAAACAAAGTAGGATAAAGTTCATGTAAATGTTGACCTTTCTCCTGAAGAAGCGCATACCAGACGAGACATGCGAGAAATAGCAGAAAGGCCAGGTCGCTACACATAGACTGGAAGGTACGAGGTACCAGTATCAACTTGAAAGGGAAAAGGTATCTTCCAACACATCTCCATCTCTTGCCTACTGAACTACAGTTACCGAACATAAAAATCAGAGACACGAAAGACGGTTTTTACGTTTCAAGGCCATCATGCGTTTCCATCAAATCTGTACCCGATCGAAGAAACAACCAAACGTGGAAAATTTAAATCTGCTGAAGCCGCCTATGTTGCGACCCAGGGCCTTGTTTTTTAGTGACGACCATCGTTACGGGCGACATGTTTCTGCTGTCAGTGAACTATAGTCGCGACATTTTAGGGGGTCGGACAATTATCGCCGCTCTACGACACGTAGGGCAGTGTGAGGTGTGCTACAGTCACGACACTCGGTGGCCACTGGACCGGAAAGTGTCTAAGACCACTCTGGACATGTCGTACCGATTGCGCAACTTCACTTCCCTTTGGAATTAAGCGATGAAATTTTAACACGAGTAAGGTATACATATAACCTATCATCGTACTAAATATGAAGAAAAACGGCCATACCGTTTCGAAGTTATCGGCGTTTGAATTTCGTCATAGCAAATACTGCTCTGGTGGCCAGTGTACCCGTACCATCAGTGATCTAATTTATGCGGCGACCTTGACATCGACTGCACTTACTTCACTCTCCCGGCAGAGATTCGGCGTGCTATAACGCGAAAGATCTGTTAGGAGAGTGCGTGTACGATATCCGATCGATAGCCTGATGTTTCAAATTGAAACGCCGATAACTTCAGAACGGTGCGGCCGTTCTTCTTCATATTTGAAACGATTATAGGTCAAATGTACCCCTTACTCGTTTTAAATTTCATTGCTTAATTCGTATGGGAAGTACGGGAAATCCTCTATATACGCACAGTGCGGTTTTATAGAACCTAAGACAGTTCTATACTTGAGACACTTTTAGCGGCGATCGTCCGTGCCGCACTACGACACCGTCTATAGCACACCGGCCATCTTTTGTCGTGGAAACTGTCGTGAGATCGCTGGTTGGTCGTGGGCCTTCCTGCCCACACAATGGTCGTGACTAAAAAACAAGGCCCAGGCCTCCCATACGGGGCGCGCAGACATGATTCCGCAGCTAAAGCGTTGTAACGGCGCATACATTGCAAAGAAAATGGGAAAAGCCCTGAACAAACCTTTGTCATGGAAAAACATCAAAAATTGACTGTATGCAAAAAATTGTCACTGAAAAGTTTGTCCAAAATCCCACGATTTTGATAAAATCTCAAGACCTTCAAGGCCACCTGGGGCCCGTTTCAATAGGCTGTAGGACTTCCGTTATTGGGTCCTGCGACACAATAGCGGCACTTTGCATTTCAGTAGTTTAGGGCAACCGATTCTGCGGCATAGGGTAATAGACAGGCGAAAATAGTGGCTTGTACCATTTCAGAAGTAAGTGTCCAGTCACTAAAAGGGTCACTGTAGTGTCTTAAATAGTGAGAGGGTATACCCTCTCGCTTTTGATGTCACAAACACATAACTTTACTTACCAAGGGAATAAAGCTATGAAACTTTATCCCCAGTTAGGGACACATAAAACTTATGACCACGCCAAATATGCAGGAGATCGGCCCATCCAAACACCAAACACCAAAAAGGTGAGGTGCGTTTTTCACTCTTTATGAGGGTATTTGTCCAATTTTCCATGTGAAAAAAAGGGATGTGTGTGTAAATGTAGGTTTGGTGAGTCTGTCTCTTTCTCCCACGAGAAAAAGACCCGTTTTTCTAGTCGCTTGGTAGTGAATAGTATACACCATATGTATGAGTAGGTCAAAATTATTATTTCGTTCAGGGGAAAATAATGATCCCTTGTTGGCAAATCTTTTTTGACATGGTTTTTGGTGTTGTTTACTATTATCCGTATCTGTTGTCCAATGTGTTGAGGCCTTTAGGGGCTTGGGTGCAGAGTTTGTGTATCCAGTTGAACTCTATTTTGTTCCGGAGTGTTTGAGCCCTTTTACTCTCCGGGTGTTTGTTTATAAAGTCAACCATGTATACCTTCACTTTATCGATGCCATTGAGGTCACTTCTATTGAAGTGATTTGGGACACCATTTTTTCCACTTCCCTTTTTGATGGTGTAGAGATGTTCCGATATCCTATCTTTCAATTTTCTTTTTGTTTGTCCCACATACTGCATGCCACAGTGTTTGCAGTTGAGGCAGTATATTATGTTGGAACTATCACATGTCACATTTGTTTTCGCCTCGTACATACGTTTCGTGGTGGAAGAGGTGATTTTTCCATCGCGGTTTATAATTTTACATATGACACAGTTTTGTTTGTGGCATTTATTCTCATTTTGTTTTTCTTTATGGGACTGTGCCGCGGTAGGTTTCTTCCTTCCTATAGTCTGTTCTGGCTCTTACCAGATGGTCTTTGAGGTTTTTGGGTCTTCGGTACCCCTTTGTTAGTTTTCTCCGGTGTAGAAATTTAGTGCTTGTGGATCTGGCAAGGTCCCAGTTCTCCTGCACTACTTTACTGACCTGGTTGTTGTTTAAGATAGAGATTAAGAGCCGGCCCCCACCTACCACGATTCTGCTCCCGATTGACCTTACGACGGCCTTCCCGACACCATTCCGATTCTATCGCGAGTTAAGCTTAAATCGTGGTAGGTGGAACAGGTTTCTGCGATTCACTGCGCTGGGCTGCGATAGAAAACGCCAATCGTAGAGGTCACGATAACTTCCAACATGTTGGAAATTTCGTAGGCTGTCGCAGCCTATTGTAAGTAATTTAACAGGAAAATATCTCTTGTGCATGGAATAATTGGTGAAAAATTATGTAATTCTGGAAATAGGTAGGGCGCATGTAGATGTATAATCGCTGTAATTATGATATTATTTGATGAAGTCTAAGTGTCTGAAAATAATAGTTTTATATCGGAATTATTATTCTACCACAGTTATAACATTCAATTCGATTGTTTTAGTGTTTGAAAATAATGTCATAATGTATCGTAGGTATCTGTAGAAAATTATTCGGATTCATTCAATATTTCCAAAATTATAGTATATATCAATATTAAAATCATGCATGAGATCTACAGTGAATCACCGATTGAATCGTGAGCCAATCGTGACCATGGTTTATGTTTTTGGTCCTCCCAAGGCATTTCTACGCTCTACGATTTCAAACCATGTCAACGATTTGAAACTATCGGAGACCTCCCGATAGGTCGCGATTTGGGCATTTCAAATCGTAGCTATCGGGAAGTATGTCGTAGACCATCGTGGTAGGTGGGAGCCGGCTCTAAGAATAGTTCATCCTCGTTGTTGGGTTTTTATGGTTGGTCGGTTTCAAGATCTCCGCCCTTGGTCTGTTTCTCACTTTTTCAATAGAATCTCTCAGGAGTTTCTCTGTGTAGCCCTTGGCTCTAAATTCCTTCAATTTGTCTTCTGCATGTCTTTTAAAATCGTTTTCAAGTTTACAGATTCTATAGATTCGCAGTAACTGTGACTATGGTAGACTGCGTTTTGTCGAGGGATGTCAGAGTCGTAGTTTAGATATGTGTTCACATCCGTGGGCTGTTTAAACAAGTCGGTGTACAGGTGTCCACTCTTCTTGTTTAGTTTCACCGTTGTGTCTAAGAAGTGTATTTCTTCCGTTGGGTGTTCCGCTGTGAATTTGATGGTTGGAAACGATACAAGAAATATTTCTACTCTCAAAGAGTTCAAGAAATACCGAAAAGACTTATTGACATACCTAACCCCACAACTATTTTAAATTATGTTGTATTGATTCATCTCTTTCTCATGTTCTATTGACCTTCTTAAGACTGTTTTTGTATATGGATGCATGAGACTGATGTAACATGCCATTTCAGAGGTTACTGTTACCCGCTCATATTCCAACAGACATGCGTGTTACGTTTCGTATGTGAGAAACCTGGTTTATGGATCATTTGTACATATGTTGCTTCTGTATCTTCTTTTGAATATAAAACCTGGAATGTAGTGAAACTTTTCACATAGTATCCGGGAACGCATTGAAACCAGCCCTAGGGCAGAGCGTGTATTCCCAGGATAAATAAATGATTAAAAAAACAACATTGGGCTTGTCTGGGGTTTGGACCCAGGACCTTCTGATTATCACTGATTAACTCCAGCGCCCAGAACAAACACATAAACGAACCAATCACAGTCCAACCAACCAAGTCTTACATCATGAACTGTCCTTCCGAAGGATTGAGGTCAGGAGAAGGACAATAACATAAGGACAAGATTTATTTAACATGGTGACTCTCCCGTCCTGGTCATTGTCCTCCCACAAACTCTCCTCTCATTGTCCTGATCCTTCTCATGGTCTCCAGGGAGGTGGTTTTAAGACTAAAGCCGGATGCCATCTACTGATTTCGGGTTGAACGATTAGTTCCCAAATCGTATAGGAGTCGGTCACCTTGTCGCAGGCAAATTACGTAACCCTTCGCTCGACCCGCACACTGCTAAAATTGGTTTATGGTCCACTAATCGCTGGGGAAGGGCAAAAACCAAAGAATCTGAGTGTTCATTAATCGGTGGGTAGCCTTGCCTAGCTGTCCTACATCTACTGACTCCATTAGGATGGCTTGGCTGAGACAAATTACCCTCCGTTTGTCGCCGACAAACGTACATAAATGTTCCGAAATCGGTAGATGGGCATTGGGCTTTAGAACGATAAGAGAATTAATCCTATCATGGACTTTGTTGCATTTTCATTACCCAAAGTGATCCTTCTTTATGAGAAACAGTCCTATGAGACGATTGGGAAGTAAGATCCCAATGAAAAGGCCACAAATTATATTTTTTATAGGTTTGTTACAAGGTGGGTTCAATCCTTCATAATAAAATGTCGTCTGTTAAGATAAGATAAAGTAAACAATAGAAACTGCAAAAGATGTCATGGAATTCCGAGGACTACATTGTAAAAACTTCACTGTCACGTGGTCATTATCACTTGAGGTTAGCCCTAATCGTAATCGTTGGATAATCTAGGATTGAACATATTGGGCCTTTTCTATTTGCCATAGAGACCCAGGGATGCTGTGGGTCAACTTTATTCAACACTTATAGACGCCCTTATGGACGGTTATACTGTCTTAGCGAACAGACTTTAATACTATTAAACGATAACCCTAACAAGAGTTTGTCGTGTTGTTGTTTATCACACGACAGCAAGATCGCGTATTACTGTGCGAGGTGAAGCCGAGAGCAGTAATACGCGATCTTGCCGGAGTGCGATGAACAATAACAGAACTAACTCAGGTTTGGTTTAGAATTTATCCTACCCCGCCCTTCTAAATTACCTCTACATTAACAAATGACGTCATTTTTCAAGTGTATCTCACTAGAGCGATATTTTTCATTTTTCTGAACTCCAGACCGAATACAGTGACCCGATGTTAAGTCTATGGGTTTTTTTATTAGGGGTAGGATAAAGAAAAGGGTCTTCATGTATGATCCTAGATTATTAAACATGCCCCCCTGTAGTTCTTAGTTTTAAAAACACCTTCAAGATATTAAACGACCCGCTGGACAGGCAGATTTTGTTGAACGTATTCCGCTCCCTCTCAGGGTGGGGTCTCAGTCGCTGGCCTGTTCTGAGCACCGTTTAACACATTTTGGTCCTAGGAGAAGAATCCTCCTAGGATCATGCCAGCAATCTAAGACATATCTTAAGACGAAAGACCTTTCCCGTTTAACAAGTGGTGTCCCCCGTAGAGAGAAAATTCCTGCATAATTAGTCTCCTAGGACTGAATTCGGTCTCAGGCTGGGACAAAACAGGCTGTAAGACAGCTGTGGGATCCCTGTGAAGGAGAATTCCTAAGAACTGTAGGTAGTGCCACATAGTGGGGATTGTGGTAACTAATTTCATCATTTTTAATCCAACTGAATATTTAAAATATTTCCCCTCTAACACTGACGTTTTGTATTACATACCATACTATACATATTTCCTCTAGTTAAATTGATAATTAAGGTTGTTATTTGTGATTTTAATCCTCTAAGACAGCTATATAGGTGTCCCCCATCTAGGACAATTTTGGGTATGTGGAGGACAGTTTGTAAGATGTGGGTCAAATTTGTTAAACACTTTTGGACAATCTGGCTAATGTCCTTAGCAAAGACAGTCCCTCGCTAAGATTGTCTTACTAGTTAAACGCAAACTGTCCTAGGACCTCTCTTAACTCTCCGAGGACCATGTTGTTTAACTCCCCCCTGGGGTATTTACTTTGTGAGAACACACGGGATCACTTTACTTAATCAGCTTACTGTAAGAGAGACAGTGACACCGACACGTGGGACAGTGAGAGGCGGGCATGTCAACTTTACCCGGCGTTTACACTAGACGATTCTGGCCGGCAATTCTGGCATTTTTCACCTCGTGACGACTTTCAGCAGTAAAAAGCTAGATTACGTCAGATTACGCATTTTGACACCACCTCACGACTATTCAACAAGATGCTCAGGCTGGCGTCTCTTTCAAGCCGCCTTGAATTAGTCGTGTAGGTGGGCGGCAACCCTCTGTCGTCAGTGTAAACGCTTGGGTACATTCTGAGCTCGATGACTTTTGTGGTAGACATTGTCACCACCTGACGATATTAACTAGACGATCTACAGTCGTCACGTTTTAGTCGTCTAGTGTAAACGCCAGGTTAGAGCACCACCTGACGACTATTGGCTTGACGATCTACAGACGTCACGTATAACCTAAACAGCCCATAATTGTTAATTATTGTTGAACACACAGAGGCAAACCTTTCACAGATGAAGGGACCTAAACAGCCCATAATTATTAATTATTGTTGACCACATAGAGGCAAACCTTTCACAGATGAAGGGACCTAAACGAAAGATTTAATGTTGAAAAATATACCAACTTGACTTTATATTTAAAATGATAATAACAGTAATAACTGCTATACATTCAGCGCTGTTTTGTGTTGGCAGGATCTCTTATGAGAGTTGTCCCGAAAGGGGTGTAGGATAGAACAAAGAAGTCAACAAGATGACAATGATTAGGGTTGGGGCTGAATATGAAAACCAGACTTATGAGGTTTGATATTCACCCCATTTTATTGTCACCATGACGCCGGTGTAGTAAGTAACTAAAATACACTACGGAAACATCGTAGAACAATACAGAAATGTAAAAAACCCAGGTATTTACAAGTAAGGCATGTTTTATGTATTGCCGCTCTGTACCAATGTTTATTTTGATGACAATAAAGAAACTGTTCTGAAAAAAAACCAATAAAAACCCAGCCCATAATTGTTAATTATTGTTGACCACATAGAGGCAAACCATTCACAGATGAAGGTAAACTAAAGTAAAGTAATAAAAGTCAACACACAGAGGTATACCTCTGCCACTAAGCCTCTCCTCCATTTTCATGCACCTGCATCTATAAGTAAGGCAATAAGCCTATGTTTGTCACCATCTCACTGAAAGGAAAATGTTAATATTCATGACCTGTGAACAGCGGCAGGATAAGGCTGGATAGAAGGAAGACAGGCCACTGAGCCTAAGATATCCAGGATAAATAAACGAATAAAAACAGAATAAAAAAGGGACCTAAACATCCCATAAAATATATTAATTATTGTTGACCACATAGAGGCAAACCTTTCACAGATGAAGGGACCTAAACAGATCGTTATTTGTGTGTTGGTCATATTGACCACAGAAGAAGGAAAACAGAAATGCCTAAAAAAGCCGTTTTTGAAAGTAAAGCTTGTTACTTTTAGGGGGCAGATATTCCTGCTCGTATCTCCTGATCTCTTCTCTGATGACTGACACAAGGTTTCTCTTTTACAGCTAATGGACTTGACAAGCGAATTGACTCCCTGCTGCAGACGGGCAGCAACAGCATCATCATGATCGCCGTACTGCCCACCTTACAGCATAAAGATGGGTACTGTGTTATTCTCATAGTGTTTAATGTAGCGATACACGTAGATATAATAAATCACCATGATCGCCGTGCTGCCCGCCTTACAGCATAAAGACGGGTACTGTGTTATTCTCATAGTGTTTAATGTAGCGATACACGTAGATATAATAAATCACCATGATCGCCGTACTGCCCACCTTACAGCATAAAGACGGGTACTGTGTTATTCTCATAGTGTTTAATGTAGCGATACACGTAGATATAACAATAAATCATCATGATCGCCGTACTGCCCACCTTACAGTGTAAAGACGGGTACTGTGTTATTCTCATAGTGTTTAATGTAGCGATACACGTAGATATAACAATAAATCACCATGATCGCCGTACTGCCCACCTTACAGCGTAAAGATGGGTACTGTGTTATTCTCATAGTGTCTAATGTAGCGATACACGTAGATATAATAAATCATCATGATCGCCGTACTGCCCGCCTTACAGTGTAAAGACGGGTACTGTGTTATTCTCATAGTGTTTAATGTAGCGATACACGTAGATATAATAAATCATCATGATCGCCGTGCTGCCCGCCTTACAGCGTAAAGATGGGTACTGTGTTATTCTCATAGTGTTTAATGTAGCGATACACGTAGATATAATAAATCACCATGATCGCCGTACTGCCCACCTTACAGCGTAAAGACGGGTATTGTGTTATTCTCATAGTGTTTAATGTAGCGATACACGTAGATATAATAAATCATCATGATCGCCGTACTGCCCACCTTACAGCGTAAAGACGGGTACTGTGTTATTCTTATAGTCTAATGTAGCGATACACGTAGATATAATAAATCACCATGATCGCCGTGCTGCCCGCCTTACAGCGTAAAGATGGGTACTGTGTTATTCTCATAGTGTTTAATGTAGCGATACACGTAGATATAATAAATCACCATGATCGCCGTACTGCCCACCTTACAGCGTAAAGACGGGTACTGTGTTATTCTCATAGTGTTTACTGTCTGTGTATCAGTACATGTAATAGACTATCATGATAGAAGTGTGAGTTTGTCTTCACAGGACCCCGACTCAGGGAGAGGCGGACCTGCGTAACTTCACCAACTTCCTGCAGCAGACGGCGTGGAGAGGTTACGCGGGAAACGTGGTCGTCATGGTGTACCACGTGACCGGCGAGGAGGTGAGCACCCCTCAGTCTCAGCCTCGTTTCCATTTTCAGTCTAGAACTCACGGAAAGCCGCGTTTCTATATTCACTTTATAACTCAGTCTACGAATGTCTCATGGAAAGCCGCATTTCTATGTTCAGTATATAGCAGAGTGTGCGAATGTCTCATGGAAAGCCGCGTTTCTATGTTCAGTATATAACTCAGTCTACGAATGTCTCATGGAAAGCCGCATTTCTATGTTCAGTATATAGCAGAGTGTGCGAATGTCTCATGGAAAGCCGCATTTCTATGTTCACTTTATAACTCAGTCTACGAATGTCTCATGGAAAGCCGATTTCTATGTTCAGTATATAACACAGTGTGCAAATCTCTCATGGAAAGCCTCGTTTCCATGTTCACTTTTGATGACGATTGCAGCACATACCTACTCGTGGAGTATTGTCTATGTATAGGCTTCTCGCTGCAGTTCTATATAACTCTGCTTTGCCTTGATGACGATTGCGGCACATACCTACTCGTGGAGTATTGTCTATGTATACACTTCTCGCTGCAGTTCTATATAACTCTGCTTTGCCTTGATGACGATTGCGGCACATACCTACTCGTGGAGTATTGTCTATGTATAGGCTTCTTGCTGCAGTTCTATATAACTCTGCTTTGCCTTGATGACGATTGCAGCACATACCTACTCGTGGAGTATTGTCTATGTATAGGCTTCTCGCTGCAGTTCTATATAACTCTGCTTTGCCTTGATGACGATTGCAGCACATACCTACTCGTGGAGTATTGTCTATGTATAGGCTTCTTGCTGCAGTTCTATATAACTCTGCTTTGCCTTGATGACGATTGCAGCACATACCTACTCGTGGAGTATTGTCTATGTATAGGCTTCTCGCTGCAGTTCTATATAACTCTGCTTTGCCTTGATGACGATTGCGGCACATACCTACTCGTGGAGTATTGTCTATGTATAGGCTTCTCGCTGCAGTTCTATATAACTCTGCTTTGCCTTGATGACGATTGCAGCACATACCTACTCGTGGAGTATTGTCTATGTATAGGCTTCTCGCTGCAGTTCTATATAACTCTGCTTTGCCTTGATGACGATTGCAGCACATACCTACTCGTGGAGTATTGTCTATGTATACACTTCTCGCTGCAGTTCTATATAACTCTGCTTTGCCTTGATGACGATTGCAGCACATACCTACTCGTGGAGTATTGTCTATGTATACACTTCTCGCTGCAGTTCTATATAACTCTGCTTTGCCTTGATGACGATTGCAGCACATACCTACTCGTGGAGTATTGTCTATGTATAGGCTTCTCGCTGCAGTTCTATATAACTCTGCTTTGCCTTGATGACGATTGCAGCACATACCTACTCGTGGAGTATTGTCCATGTATACGCTTCTCGCTGCAGTTCTATATAACTCTGCTTTGCCTTGATGACGATTGCAGCACATACCTACTCGTGGAGTATTGTCTATGTATAGGCTTCTCGCTGCAGTTCTATATAACTCTGCTTTGCCTTGATGACGATTGCAGCACATACCTACTCGTGGAGTATCGTCTATGTATAGGCTTCTCGCTGCAGGTCTATAGTAGTGTTTGTGTCTCCGTGCTAGGTGTGGATCCAGTCTAACGCGGGAGACAGCGCGGCGGACTGCGTGTGTCAACTCACCTACGAGTCTCAGCAGTATGTCAGCAGCGGCTTCTTCACCGTGCTCGACATCTTCATCGAGAAGCTCACGTCAGTGGTCCAACATACAATCACCATCTAACAAAAGCTGTTCCTGTGTTTACCGGTATCTTTAGATGAATGTTTTCACACAAAATACTGTTATTGTGATTGCTGCTATCTTAAGATGCATATCGTAACACCAAAAGCTGTTCCTGTGATTACTGTTATCTTTAGATGAATGTTTTCACACAAAATACTGTTCCTGTGTTTACCGGTATCTTTAGATCAATGTTGTCACACAAAATACTGTTATTATGATTACCGATATCTCTAGATGCATATCGTAACACCAAAAGCTGTTCCTGTTTTTACCGCTATCTTTAGATCAATGTTGTCACACAAAATACTGTTCCTGTGTTTATTGATATAGATCTTCTTCCACAGAGACGTCATTTCGGAAGACAAGGTCTGTGAGCAGGGTGGCAATCTCCCTTGGAGGGTAAGTTTTACCACCTCATAGCTTTACAACCTTTATTAAAACAAATTTATTTCATCTTGATACAACATGTGAATGTCTTTAATTCTTATATTCTTATTTCATGCTTGGATGTCTGGTTGGGAAATTGCACTGAAGTCAACATATCTAAACTTGCATTTTATGTTAATGTGTGAATATGGCTATACTGATTAAACAGTAAATCGGTATTAGTATGAATTGTACTGACCACTTCTTTGGGACCTTTTTTTAATGAATCAACAATTTATTTTATCCACATCAGACATATTCTGATATCAAGTATCTCAAGTAGTTAACAATTACCTTTAACTTTCAATTTTATTTGTTACTCTAAAAACTACGGCGTTATATTTATCATCATCTTTTTATAATTCATCAATACATGTGGCCCTTCTTCTCTTAGTTCAACTGTATGAAATAATTGCCTACTCTCAGTAGTATTGCGATTTGTGAGAAGATCATCAAAAATGTATTCCTATATGATAACCGGTATCTATGTTAACATGTGGGATATTCATATGGATACCTTATGTTCCTGTTTCTCTGGATACCGGTATCTATGTTAACATGTGGGATATTCATATGGGTACTGATACGTCACGTTTCTGTTTCTCTGGTTACCGGTATCTATGTTAACATGTGGGATATTCATATGGATACTGATACGTCACGTTCCTGTTTCCCTGGTTACCGGTATCTATGTTAACATGTGGGATATTCATATGGATACTGATACCTTACGTTCCTGTTTCCCTGGATACCGGTATCTATGTTAACATGTGGGATATTTATATGGATACTGATACCTTACGTTCCTGTTTCCCTGGATACCGGTATCTATGTTAACATGTGGGATATTTATATGGATACTGATACCTTACGTTCCTGTTTCCCTGGATACCGGTATCTAGGTTAACATGTGGGATATTTATATGGATACTGATACCTTACGTTCCTGTTTCCCTGGATACCGGTATCTAGGTTAACATGTGGGATATTCATATGGATACTGATACCTTACGTTCCTGTTTCCCTGGATACCGGTATCTATGTTAACATGTGGGATATTCATATGGATACTGATACCTTACGTTCCTGTTTCCTTGGTTACCGGTATCTATGTTAACATGTGGGATATTCATATGGATACTGATACCTTATGTTCCTGTTTCTCTGGTTACCGGTATCTATGTTAACATGTGGGATATTCATATGGATACTGATACATCACGTTCCTGTTTCCCTGGTTACTGGTATCTAGGTTAACATGTGGGATATTCATATGGATACTCAAACCTCACGTAAACCATAGACGTTGATTTAGTTCCTAGTTAAGGTTATTTTGTGCTAACTATTGGTGTAATTGCGTATTTAGGTGAGTAACTAATTTCTCCTATGGAATGTAAACCTACTTGTTAAGATCAATGTGCACTCCATGCTGCAGGTCGATTCTGAAGGCGCCTGCACCTAGGATGAAGAGGTGAGAATCTAGTCCTGGTTCAATATCGAATGCTTAATAACTTAGAATATCAATATATTAACGTTTCAAAACATAGAAAATTCTTTTGGGTCACAAACATTAGTAGTGTAGGGGTTGGGTCAGTCTAGTGGTGGTTCTTTCGCTCTTTGAAATAGGGCGTGGGATGTCAGTCCCCGCTGTGTAGTAATTCGGGTGAACCTGTGCACGCAATTGTTACGGGGTCACTCGGATTATGTAACTCGACGTGTGTATAAGCCAGGGAGTTGTTTTTCAGTTGAGACGATCTCAACTTGAGATCCGCCAAGATCAATCAGAGATCCTGAGACTGACTTTGAGATTAATGGCGGAAAGTGTTTTTCAGACGTTGTCTCAAGTCTACACAGCCGATCTTAGGGGATCTCAACTCCAAGGATCTTAAGTTGAGATCTCTAACCCTCAGTGTAGAGCTATCTCAAGTTCTATAGTGATCTTCCTGTGGTTTAAGTAAACCGGAGCCTCTAAATTGCCTATTGTCACCCCAAACTGTTATGTCAAGTCCCTTGTGATACCTTTTGTGAACCAATGTCAAGTTGAGACCGATCTCAAGTTGAGACCGATCTCAAGTTGAGACCGATCTCAAGTTTAGACCGATCTCAAGTTGAAACTGACCTTGAGCATTACAGTGGGTTTAGCACAAACTAGCTGAGTGGTTCAGTGCCTTGTTTTTATGTTGCTTATCAATTGTCTCTCATGCTCATAATAACCACAATAAAACTATAAAATTTGGAATATATGTTTGCCAGGTTATCAATACACTTTGCTCTAAATATCTCTTAATTTTGATAAGTTTTAGCACCGGATAAAAAAGTTGAGACAAGTATCAACTGATCTCAAGTTGAGACTGAAGTTGAGATCCTTTCACTTGAGATCCCTGAGATCATCTCAACTGAAAAACACCCAAAGCACCCCAAACGGTCTTATCTTAGTCTTAACTTGAGATCACCTCAAATGATCTCAACTGAAATACACTTTCGATCTCAGCAGATCTCAAGTGGACATGATCTCAACTGAAAAACAGTCCCCAGGTTCACAGTAGGTAGGAAGGCATTCTTGTGCATTCTCTCTGAGAAGAGTGAATCCTTGGAGCCTCATTTACTGGTTTCTCCGAACCCTCTCGGTGGTAGGTGAGTCCAGTACTCCGGTATCTAGATAAGCCTCCCCGGCTTTACTTGGCACACCTGTGTCAAGGTACTGTACCTGTGTTGTGATCTAACTGAGATCACTGCAGCAAGTGGCTATAATAAACATCCATTGTTTATTAAACTTCTGGTTTCTAACGAAAATACCGAACCGACCTATGTAATTGCACATAGGGTGGCATATTGCCGGGAAGGTATATATATGATCTTCCCGAGGATAGGCTATCCTAAGTAAGGCCAAAGCTGGCGACTGCTACAGTAGAAATTACAGCAAAAAAGGAGAACAATTACATAAAGTTGGTCAGTAACTGGTATAAAGTAGGGATGATATTATTTAGTGTGGCCCTCAGATCCAGTCTTAGAGCACCTCTGACTGGTAGATGTATGTGGTGTGTCTCTGTTTCAGATTATTATTTTGAGCGTTGAACCTCTGGTGGGTCCTGTCGCGGGTGGCACAAAGATTGTCATCTCTGGATATCATCTCGACATGACGGAAGGCAACGTACTGATTGGTCAACTCGACTGTCAAGTGACCAACCGGTAAGTTTCTCATTGTATAACTCATCATTTTGCTGGGAATTGTAGAAATTGTGCTTGTACATTGATATGAAGAGGGGGTGGGGGTTCGGATGTGGCATTGGTACTTACCCTATATCTGTACCGTTTGCATTTGACGATGTTTGGGTCTCGATAATTTCTACAGCTTCCATCGACCAAATTTTTCTGGTCGGATATCCTGAAGTGGAAACAAATTTAAATGTTTAAAAAGTACCTGTAGGGGTCGGGTCAGTCAAGTGATGGTTCTTTTGCTCTTTGAAAGAGGACACAGGATGTCAGTCCCTGCAGTGATTTGGGTGGGCCTGCGCAGGCGAGAGTTACGTATAACCCGACGTGTATATATAGACAAAAATCGATGGTTTTGTGGACAGGCGGCCGTAAACCACGAGAGGTTGACTCGTAGTAATACACGAGCGCTAGCGAGTGTATTACGAGGTCAACCGCGAGTGGTTTACAGAGCCGCCTATCCACAAAACCATCGTTTGTTGCATTTATTATCCATCTTTTCGAATAAATTACACCCAGTAATTGCCATATTAACGGGAATAACATTAAGAACTATTTCTTTGCTCTATAGCAAAAGGGACTATTTTTCCCGTATACCATGGTTTTGAGGCCGTATACCACAGGTTTGAATCTGTATACCACAGTTATGGTATCTGACAGGTTTTATACAATGGGTCGTGGTTTACTGAGTCCCCATGCATTTTCAATGGGGTCTTTGTATACGATGGATAATAAAAGCCGGGGTTGACAGTGGGTTGACAGGCATTCCTGTGCGTTCTCTCTGAGAAGAGTGAATCCTTGGATCCTCATTTACTGGATTCTCCGAACCCTCTCGGTGGTTAGGCGAGTCCAGTAATCTGGTATCTGGATTAGGAGAAAATGCCCAGACTGTGGCCAGAACTATGTCTTAGTTCTCGGTCACCTATCGCCGACATTCGCCCCGACGCCGTAGGCGAAGGGGCGAACGTCGGCGATAGGTGACCGAGAACTAAGACATAGTTCTGGCCACAGTCTGGGCGTTTTCTTATTATTACATACCTTAATTCGATCAGAAACACGCCATTTATCGAGTTCCTAAGTCACAACCGCTCCATGTTGACACTGTCTGCTACAAACCGGAAGTAGCGCAGGATCTGTGAATCACGCATGCGCGATAGGCCGCAACTCGCCCAGCGGATGTTTGGCCGCTATTTGGTACGAGTGCGGTTAGCAGAAGATACGATTGGAGAGGGTTAGGCGTGTGTGGAGGCGGACAAACCGGGAACCAGCGTAAGCGTGTCTGTGCGTCCCCCGCTGCGGATTGTGTTGTTATTATCGATGAATTTTGCATATTTGAGCAGTTTAAACGGTGTCTGGTGGATCCAAATCGTTAGTTACCTCGACTATTGGTCATTAGGAACCTGTAGTTGTTACGGGGGGCCTGTCTCACGAGTTTCAAGTCGCGATTCGACGACATTCGCCATGTTGTTTTTGATCGCGATGACGTTGAATATGCACGCCTAGCGCGTTGCGTCGAGTTAGTTACATACACGTTAGAATCTTGCAGTACGACGAAGCGCACCATAGTGGGCCGGAGTCGCGATATACTACACCCCCGTGAGCGGGTAGTATTTCACTGACGTTCGGCTACAGGTATGTAATAATAGCCTCCCCGGCTTTACTTGGCACACCTGTGTCAAGGTACTGTACTTTGGTTGTGATCAAACCGGGATCACTTTGGGAAGTGAATAATAAACACCCATTGTTTATTAAACTTGAGGTGTCTGGTTTTGTGTGACTAGGTTTGTCTCAATAACATAAAATTCTGAATCAACATAGAGTGGCATATCGCTGGGGAGGGGTATATACGATCTTCCTGAGGATAGGCTGTCCTCAATAAGGCCAGAGCCGGCGACCGCTACAGACCCCAAAAAAACTAATACAGGAAGACGGCCATGAAGTGCAAACAGACCACAGATACTCAAAATGTCCGACCTTTTGTTTGGAATTTTAGTGCTCAAACCACTCTCCAGTGATGGGGATGTTTCAATGACTTCCGAGAACTTTCATTCAAAAAGTTGAGCGAAAAAGAATTTACTATATACCCATGCCGTATATATGTACTGTAAACACGCACCGTTTTGCCATATAACGTAAAAAATACTGTACGGTATATAGTAAATTTAATATGTAATGTCCAACCATGCTTGTACAAGCCACAGAACTCGATGATAATTTACCATTTGTACGGAACTCGGCGTAAACGCCTCGGTCCGTACAAACGGTAAATTAGCATCTTGTTCTGTGACTTGTACAGCATGGTCAGGACGTTCTATATAAGTATTAAATTGTACAAATTGTACCAAATTGCATGAGATTAAAGGTATAGGTGATGAGAAAGGCTGGCGATCATTATTTAAGGAAACTACCAAACATTTGTTAAAGTTTGATTCATCCAGAGTATACAAAATCCTAAAGTATCCCTAGTGTAGGGGTCAGGGTAGTCAAGCAGCATTGTTCCACTTTACGCTAGATGGCGCGAGTGCCGATCCCTGCTGTGTGGTAAGGCCGGCGGACCCGTGTATGCAAATACTACGGGGTCGCCCGCATTACGTAACTCAGTCAGTATATAAGACTGAGTCTGCAGCGGGTTGACAGGACTCCTCGCGGTACCTCCCTGAAGAGTGAAGGCCTGGAGCCTCACCTGTTGGTAAGGTTAGTTCGGAACCTTTCAAGGACGAAGAGACCAGGGGCCGTTTCAATAGGAGGGTAAGCTGCCATAGTGAGACCACAGTGATAGTTTGCGTTTCATGAGAAGGTGCAGTCAAGTGTGAACGCGAGTGAGGTAAGGAGTGAGACCAACAGTGAGAGAGTACGTTTCACTAGAAAATTACCCACTGAAAAGTCTCACTGTACCTATCACTGTTGAGGCACTATTAGTGACAGGGTAGACCCTGTCGCTGTTGTGTTTAGAGTTTTGTTTATGTCGGAGGAGGGCAATGAAATTTTAACACAAGTAAGGTATACATATAACCGATAATCGTACCAAATATGAAGAAAATCGGCCGTAGTGTTCCGAAGATATCACCGTTTGAAGTTATCATAACAAATACTGCTCTGGTGGCCAGTGTCTCCGGGGGGAGACAGAAAGAACAGCCGAAACCCCGCCGCACTATGGAGGGAGTGAAAAAGAACAGCGACCAACGCAAACACTTGGAGGGAGTGATAAAATTCAAACCCCCTTTCTTCGGAACAATACGGCCGTTCGTCTTCCTGGGGTGAAATTCTACGTCATCGCGGCCCATCGACGAATGAATTCGAATGTCAAATGCATGTGCATAGCGAGACCTGTGCCAACAGTGAGAGTTGGTCTCACCTCAATGGCCAGACCACTGATGAAACGCGAATTTGGGCCTGACACTGTTGGTATCACTGTTGCTGGCACTGTTGCAGTCCTACCTCTCGCTTTAACCCCCCTACTAGTGAAACGGCCCCCAGAATCTCTTCCTGCGCTAGTTGGTGCCCCACAGCACCAACTTACTATATCCACTACATATACCAAATAAAAGCTGGTATATTGAAATAGTCCGGAGTCTGGTTTTGTATCCACTGGTAGCGATAGGTTGTAGATCCCACATCTCCCTTTCCTTTCCAGTGGGTCAATCCGAATCCACCCGTACTGGTGCGGTAAGTACGGGGTATTGAATATAGTAAGATATATAAAGATGTTATTTGAGAATTATTATATAAGTAGTATTCTTATATTAGTAGTATACTCCTTCTCTTTCTTTACAATTATATCAAATCAGTTATGGCATATCAATAGGTGTAGACGAGGCGTATGGTATGGTAAAAAAAATTTAGGGTGAAGAAACAAAACAAAATAGGTGGCCTCCACCCCAGAAAAATTGGAAAAAACAATTATGGCATATCAATCCATCATAATCTGCATCTGTGTCTGGGTGCAGTTGGCACAGTCTTCAACATTTCATCACTTGCAGAATATTTTAAGACATAATAAATGATACATTGAGATCTTCTGTCCTGTGAGTTGAAACATGCTGTAAGTGTAACTAAAACAATAGAAATTAATGATAAAAGCTGAATTGCCACCTGACACTGTCACCACTCACTGCCCCCTCACACTGTAACCACTCACTGCCCGCTGACACTGTAACCACTCACTACCCCCTGACACTGTCACCACTCACTACCCCCTGACACTGTCACCACTCACTGCCCCCTGACACTGTAACCACTCACTGCCCCCTGACACTGTAACCACTCACTGCCCCCTGACACTGTAACCACTCACTGCCCCCTCACACTGTAACCATTCACTGCCCCTCACACTGTAACCACTCACTGCCCCTCACACTGTAACCACTCACTGCCCCCTCACACTGTAACCACTCACTGCCCCCTCACACTGTAACCACTCACTGCCCCCTGACACTGTAACCACTCACTGCCCCCTCACACTGTAACCGCTCACTGCCCCCTCACACTGTAACCACTCACTGCCCTCTGACACTGTTACCACTCACTGCCCTCTGACACTGTAACCACTCACTGCCCCTCACACTGTAACCACTCACTGCCCCCTCACACTGTAACCACTCACTGCCCCCTCACACTGTAACCACTCACTGCCCCTCACACTGTAACCACTCACTGCCCCCTCACACTGTAACCGCTCACTGCCCCTCACACTGTAACCACTCACTGCCTCCTGACACTGTTACCACTCACTGCCCCCTCACACTGTAACCACTCACTGCCCTCTGACACTGTACCCACTCACTGCCCCCTCACACTGTAACCACTCACTGCCCTCTGACACTGTAACCACTCACTGCCCGCTGACACTGTAGCCACTCACTGCCCCCTCACACTGTAACCACTCACTGCCCCCTCACACTGTAACCACTCACTGCCCTCTCACACTGTCACCACTCACTGCCCCCTCACACTGTAACCACTCACTGCCCCCTCACACTGTAACCACTCACTGCCCCCTCACACTGTAACCACACACTGCCCCCTCACACTGTAACCACTCACTGCCCCCTCACACTGTAACCACTCACTGCCCCCTCACACTGTAACCACTCACTGCCCTCTGACACTGTAACCACTCATTGCCCCCTGACACTGTAACCACTCACTGCCCCCTGACACTGTAACCTCTCACTGCCCCCTGACACTGTCACCACTCACTGCCCCCTGACACTGTAACCACTCACTGCCCTCTGACACTGTAACCACTCACTGCCCCCTGACACTGTAACCACTCACTGCCCCCTGACACTGTAACCACTCACTGCCCCCTGACACTGTTACCACTCACTGCCCTCTGACACTGTAACCACTCACTGTCCCCTGACACTGTAACCACTCACTGCCACCTGACACTGTAACCACTCACTGTCCCCTGACACTGTAACCACTCACTGCCCTCTGACACTGTAACCACTCACTGCCCCCTGACACTGTACCCACTCACTGCCCCTGACACTGTAACCACTCACTGCCCCCTGACACTGTAACCACTCACTGCCCCCTCACACTGTAACCACTCACTGCCCCCTCACACTGTAACCACTCACTGTCCCCTGACACTGTAACCACTCACTGCCCCCTCACACTGTAACCACTCACTGCCCCTCACACTGTAACCACTCACTGCCCTCTGACACTGTAACCACTCACTGCCCCCTGACACTGTCACCACTCACTGCCCCCTCACACTGTCACCACTCACTGCCCTCTGACACTGTCACCACCCACTTCCCCCTCACACTGTACCCACTCACTGCCCCCTCACACTGTAACCACTCACTGCCCCCTCACACTGTAAACCCTTACTGCCCCCTGACACTGTAACCACTCACTGCCCCCTGACACTGTAACCACTCACTGCCCCCTCACACTGTAACCACTCACTGCCCCCTGACACTGTACCCACTCACTGCCCCCTCACACTGTAACCACTCACTGCCCTCTGACATTGTAACCACTCACTGCCCGCTGACACTGTAGCCACTCACTGCCCCCTCACACTGTAACCACTCACTGCCCCCTCACACTGTAACCACTCACTGCCCTCTCACAATGCTCTCTCGTCCCTGGCAGCTCGTCCAGTCACATCACGTGCATCACGAGTCGTCTTGTGAGCACTTCCGACGTCGGGGTTCCTCAGCCCGTCCAGCTGCTGCTGAGTCGTGGACAGGTGAAATATGACACGGGCAAGAGGTTCGTGTACACCGTGCCCAGCCTCAAGAACATCGAGCCACGCACCGTCACCCTCAGGTAGGATTCATGACTCCCGATACAATTACTCTTATCGTCAGGTCTACGCACCATTCCACCACTCCCCGTCACCCTCAGGTAGGATTCATGACTCCCGATACAATTACTCTTATCGTCAGGTCTAAAACCATCCAGCCACTCACCGTCACCCTCAGGTAGGATTCATGACTCCCGATACAATTACTCTTATCGTCAGGACTACGCACCATTCCACCACTCCCCGTCACCCTCAGGTAGGATTCATGACTCCCGATACAATTACACTTATCGTCAGGTCTATGCACCATTCCGCCACTCCCCGTCACCCTCAGGTAGGATTCACGACTCCCGATACAATTACTCTTATCGTCAGGTCTACGCACCATTCCACCACTCCCCGTCACCCTCAGGTAGGATTCACGACTCCCGATACAATTACTCTTATCGTCAGGTCTACGCACCATTCCACCACTCCCTGTCACCCTCAGGTAGGATTCATGACTCCCGATACAATTACTCTTATCGTCAGGTCTACGCACCATTCCACCACTCCCCGTCACCCTCAGGTAGGATTCATGACTCCCGATACAATTACTCTTATTGTCAGGTCTACGCACCATTCTACCACTCCCCGTCACCCTCAGGTAGGATTCATGACTCCCGATACAATTACTCTTATCGTCAGGTCTACGCACCATTCCACCACTCCCCGTCACCCTCAGGTAGGATTCATGACTCCCGATACTATTACTCTTATCGTCAGGTCTAAAACCATCCAGCCACTCCCCGTCACCCTCAGGTAGGATGCATGTTGTAGGAGAACACACCACCACACGACTGTCTGTCAAGTGGTGGTGTGTTTGCTCTTCATTAGAGGATGTGGGTGCTGATCCCTGCTGTGTGGGGATTCAGGTGAGCCTCAGGTCACTCTGTGTTCCTCTGTAGAGAGTGGACCTTGCATACTCATTCCTCCAGCTTTACTCACATCCCACAGTCAGGATACTGTTGTAGCGACTGTAGACGTAAGCCTAGCTTTCTCTGTTGTTAGGACGGTAACTCAATAAACCTTGTTTTACCGAAGTTGATGGAGTCTGGTTTTGTGTTGTTAGGATATAAAGTCATCTGGCTTATACACCGAGAACTAGCGAACCGACCTATGTGTGCTTTCATAGGGCAGCCTTACTATTGACGGATTAGATTGAATCTATGTGAGGGTGGGGAACTAATCCAGAAGGCCAGAGCTGGTGACCGCTACACAATTACTCTCTCACTCATGCATACTCAGTGAACAAGTGTATGGACATACATTTATTATCCACCTAATACAAAGCGTCCATAGAAAACACATAGGGAGTGTGTATCACCATACCTTGCACATACGGATATGTTGTATGTTCCGGGTGGCGCATACGGGAAAATTGTGGGTATGGAAAAATAGCGCATAACTAAAATAAACTGATATCGACATGTCATTTGTGCAGAAAAGGTGGATAATAAATACAATATAGACTGGTGTCAGATAAAAGCGTTTGTATGCTCCTCGGAGTTGACTCTATGCAATATCCTCGCATGTGCTCGGATATACCTGCGCGTCAACTCCTCGGAGCATACGGTCAATGTTGTGTATGTATGTATAGTTTTTTAACTTTCCTGGGTTAGTTTTGTACCGTCATGATAGTATTAGAATAAGTCTCTGTGTCTATCACTTGTTACTGTTCTCTTTCACCCGTAGCGGCGGCCTTGTGCTGACAGTGACAGGCTCTAATTTAGATGCTGTCAAGTCTGCTTCGATGACCACTTCTGTCAGCAGCGAAATGACCGGGAAAACAGTGCAGTATGCCACAGTAAGCCATTCTAGTGTCATAAAGTGGAGATTGAGATAAGTGTGTGACAGTAAGCCATTCTAGTGTTATAAAGTGGTGATTGAGATAAGTGTGTGACAGTAAGCCATTCTAGTGTTATAAAGTGAAGATTGAGATAAGTGTGTGACAGTTAACCATTCTAATGTTATAAAGTAGAGATTGAGATAAGTGTGTGACAGTTAACCATTCTAATGTTATAAAGTGGAGATTGAGATAAGTGTGTGACAGTTAACCATTCTAGTGTTATAAAGTGGAGATTGAGATAAGTGTGTGACAGTTAACCATTCTAATGTTATAAAGTGGAGATTGAGATAAGTGTGTGACAGTTAACCATTCTAGTGTTATAAAGTGGAGATTGAGATAAGTGTGTGACAGTTAACCATTCTAATGTTATAAAGTGGAGATTGAGATAAGTGTGTGACAGTAAGCCATTCTAGTGTTATAAAGTGGTGATTGAGATAAGTGTGTGACAGTAAGCCATTCTAGTGTTATAAAGTGGAGATTGAGATAAGTGTGTGACAGTAAGCCATTCTAGTGTTATAAAGTGGTGATTGAGATAAGTGTGTGACAGTTAACCATTCTAATGTTATAAAGTGGAGATTGAGATAAGTGTGTGACAGTAAGCCATTCTAGTGTTATAAAGTGGAGATTGAGATAAGTGTGTGACAGTTAACCATTCTAATGTTATAAAGTGGAGATTGAGATAAGTGTGTGACAGTAAACCATTCTAATGTTATTAAGTGAAGATATCTTTCAGCCCTGTGAAGTACAGAACCCGGATGAGATTCTGTGATATTCTCCTAATGATTGTGTGTTTTTATCACTCATCTTCCAGCCCTGTGAAGTACAGAACCCGGATGAGATTCTGTGATATTCTCCTAATGATTGTGTGTTTTTATCACTCATCTTCCAGCCCTGATGAGATTCTGTGATATTCTCCTAATGATTGTGTGTTTTTATCACTCATCTCCCAGCCCTGTGAAGTACAGAACCCGGATGAGATTCTGTGATATTCTCCTAATGATTGTGTGTTTTTATCACTCATCTTACAGCCCTGTGAAGTACAGAACCCGGATGAGATTCTGTGATATTCTCCTAATGATTGTGTGTTTTTATCACTCATCTTCCAGCCCTGTGAAGTACAGAACCCGGATGAGATTCTGTGATATTCTCCTAATGATTGTGTGTTTTTATCACTCATCTTCCAGCCCTGATGAGATTCTGTGATATTCTCCTAATGATTGTGTGTTTTTATCACTCATCTCCCAGCCCTGTGAAGTACAGAACCCGGATGAGATTCTGTGATATTCTCCTAATGATTGTGTGTTTTCATCACTCATCTTCCAGCCCTGTGAAGTACAGAACCCGGATGAGATTCTGTGATATTCTCCTAATGATTGTGTGTTTTTATCACTCATCTCCCAGCCATGTGAAGTACAGAACCCTGATGAGATTCTGTGATATTCTGCTAATGATTGTGTGTTTTTATCACTCATCTCCCAGCCATGTGAAGTACAGAACCCGGATGAGATTCTGTGATATTCTCCTAATGATAGTGTGTTTTTATCACTCATCTCCCAGCCATGTGAAGTACAGAACCCGGATGAGATTCTGTGATATTCTCCTAATGATTGTGTGTTTTTATCACTCATCTTCCAGCCATGTGAAGTACAGAACCCGGATGAGATTCTGTGATATTCTCCTAATGATTGTGTGTTTTTATCACTCATCTTTCAGCCCTGATGAGATTCTGTGATATTCTCCTAATGATTGTGTGTTTTTATCACTCATCTTCCAGCCCTGTGAAGTACAGAACCCGGATGAGATTCTGTGATATTCTCCTAATGATTGTGTGTTTTTATCACTCATCTTCCAGCCCTGGGAAGTACAGAACCCGGATGAGATTCTGTGATATTCTCCTAATGATTGTGTGTTTTCATCACTCATCTTCCAGCCCTGTGAAGTACAGAACCCGGATGAGATTCTGTGATATTCTCCTAATGATTGTGTGTTTTTATCACTCATCTCCCAGCCATGTGAAGTACAGAACCCTGATGAGATTCTGTGATATTCTGCTAATGATTGTGTGTTTTTATCACTCATCTCCCAGCCATGTGAAGTACAGAACCCGGATGAGATTCTGTGATATTCTCTCTGTGAAGTACAGAACCCGGATGAGATTCTGTGATATTCTCCTAATGATAGTGTGTTTTTATCACTCATCTCCCAGCCATGTGAAGTACAGAACCGGTTTTTATCACTCATCTTCCAGCCCTGTGAAGTACAGAACCCGGATGAGATTCTGTGATATTCTCCTAATGATTGTGTGTTTTTATCACTCATCTTCCAGCCCTGATGAGATTCTGTGATATTCTCCTAATGATTGTGTGTTTTTATCACTCATCTTACAGCCCTGGTGAGATTCTGTGATATTCTCCTAATGATTGTGTGTTTTTATCACTCATCTCCCAGCCATGTGAAGTACAGAACCCGGATGAGATTCTGTGATATTCTCCTAATGATTGTGTGTTTTTATCACTCATCTTCCAGCCCTGGGAAGTACAGAACCCGGATGAGATTCTGTGATATTCTCCTAATGATTGTGTGTTTTTATCACTCATCTTTCAGCCCTGTGAGGTACAGAACCCGGATGAGATTCTGTGATATTCTCCTAATGATTGTGTGTTTTTATCACTCATCTTCCAGCCCTGTGAAGTACAGAACCCGGATGAGATTCTGTGATATTCTCCTAATGATTGTGTGTTTTTATCACTCATCTTCCAGCCATGTGAAGTACAGAACCCGGATGAGATTCTGTGATATTCTCCTAATGATTGTGTGTTTTTATCACTCATCTTCCAGCCCTGATGAGATTCTGTGATATTCTCCTAATGATCGTGTGTTTTTATCACTCATCTTACAGCCCTGGTGAGATTCTGTGATATTCTCCTAATGATTGTGTGTTTTTATCACTCATCTTCCAGCCCTGATGAGATTCTGTGATATTCTCCTAATGATTGGGTGTTTTTATCACTCATCTTACAGCCCTGATGAGATTCTGTGATATTCTCCTAATGATTGTGTGTTTTTATCACTCATCTTCCAGCCATGTGAGGTACAGAACCCGGATGAGATGTTTTGTCTGACGCCGGAAGTGAATATTGACAGCGTCCGGTCTCGTAAAAGACGGGATCTCGCGAGACGGCGGTGGGAGCGCGCGGCTGGACCGGAAGTTGGCGGGGAGTTGGTTTCCGGTGTGCGGGTGAGGGTGGTGGTGGAGGCGGACGGGCAGTGGCTCCCTCTGGAGGACCTCCAGGGTCGACCCGCGGACCTGCAGCTCTACCGCGACCCCGAACTCCACCCGTTTGAGGAGGGAACCCGAACATTCACTCCCGTGTGGCCGATGAGAGAGCGCTCAATCCACATACAGGTAAGGAGTCCTTGTGATTTAACCTCGTCAGTTTGACGAATTGCAGCTCTACGGATCCATTTTGAGTCAGTATCACTGTGGAGCGTGCCACTGAGTCACTGACCGTACCGATATGGGTTGATTTTTCAAAACCTACTAATTCGATAAAAATCAGTATTTTTGTTGTGACCGCTTTTAATTATTGATAAAATATTATTATTCTTATGTCAATATATGTGTCCTAAGATGCTCTTTCATTCCAAAATAGGTTTTTCCTTGAACTAATGCTTGCTATATATCAATGAGGATGCTTATGATTTAAAGTTGTTTGTCAAAATAACCTCTGATATCAAGGGCAAGTTTGGTTCTGAAAAATAAGACAATTGAGTCCTGGCTTACTCCTAATCAATGACGGACTCACAGAGTTATTATCAAACTTCCTGTTGGTTGTGTCTTAGGAGGACTTAGCACCATGTAAACTTCCTGTTGGTTGTGTCTTAGGAGGACTTAGCACCATGTAAACTTCCTGTTAGTTGTGTCATTAGGAGGACTTCGCACCATGTAAACTTCCCGTTGGTTGTGTCTTAGGAGGACTTAGCACCATGTAAACTTCCTGTTGGTTGTGTCTTAGGAGGACTTAGCACCATGTAAACTTCCTGTTGGTTGTGTCTTAGGAGGACTTAGCACCATGTAAACTTCCTGTTAGTTGTGTCTTAGGAGGACTTAGCACCATGTAAACTTCCTGTTAGTTGTGTCATTAGGAGGACTTAGCACCATGTAAACTTCCTGTTGGTTGTGTCTTAGGAGGACTTAGCACCATATAAACTTCCTGTTAGTTGTGTCTTAGGAGGACTTAGCACCATGTAAACTTCCTGTTAGTTGTGTCATTAGGAGGACTTAGCACCATGTAAACTTCCTGTTGGTTGTGTCTTAGGAGGACTTAGCACCATGTAAACTTCCTGTTGGTTGTGTCTTAGGAGGACTTAGCACCATGTAAACTTCCCGTTGGTTGTGTCTTAGGAGGACTTAGCACCATGTAAACTTCCTGTTGGTTGTGTCTTAGGAGGACTTAGCACCATGTAAACTTCCTGTTGGTTGTGTCTTAGGAGGACTTAGCACCATGTAAACTTCCTGTTAGTTGTGTCTTAGGAGGACTTAGCACCATGTAAACTTCCTGTTAGTTGTGTCTTAGGAGGACTTAGCACCATGTAAACTTCCTGTTGGTTGTGTCTTAGGAGGACCTAGCACCATGTAAACTTCCTGTTAGTTGTGTCTTAGGAGGACTTAGCACCATGTAAACTTCCTGTTAGTTGTGTCTTAGGAGGACTTAGCACTATGTAAACTTCCTGTTGGTTGTGTCTTAGGAGGACTTAGCACCATGTAAACTTCCTGTTAGTTGTGTCTTAGGAGGACTTAGCACCATGTAAACTTCCTGTTAGTTGTGTCATTAGGAGGACTTAGCACCATGTAAACTTCTTGTTGGTTGTGTCTTAGGAGGACTTAGCACCATATAAACTTCCTGTTAGTTGTGTCTTAGGAGGACTTAGCACCATGTAAACTTCCTGTTAGTTGTGTCATTAGGAGGACTTAGCACCATGTAAACTTCCTGTTGGTTGTGTCTTAGGAGGACTTAGCACCATATAAACTTCCTGTTAGTTGTGTCTTAGGAGGACTTAGCACCATGTAAACTTCCTGTTAGTTGTGTCTTAGGAGGACTTAGCACCATGTAAACTTCCTGTTGGTTGTGTCTTAGGAGGACTTAGCACCATGTAAACTTCCTGTTAGTTGTGTCTTAGGAGGACTTTGCACCATGTAAACTTCCTGTTGGTTGTGTCTTAGGAGGACTTTGCACCATGTAAACTTCCTGTTGGTTGTGTCTTAGGAGGACTTTGCACCATGTAAACTTCCTGTTGGTTGTGTCTTAGAAGAACTTAGCACCATGTTGTTTGATCTGTGTTGTATTATAGTAAAACTGACTCTAGGATTTTCAGGGGAGAGTATTTGACATTTGTCTGATAGACTTTGTGATTTTCATATTCTCAGGGCAGAGGATTGTTGCCGGTGTTGGCTGGACACACGATGCATGTGCGGGTCGGTGCGGGGCTCTGTGCCGACATGAAGATCTACGCTAACCTGGTCACCTGTAAACCTCCCATGAGTGAGCCGAGCCCGCAGAACAGCGAACTGCACCCAAGTGTCCAGGTGAGTTCACTCCCGCTCCTCTTTACGTGAGTGGCTCAGTTTCCACCAAATCATGCTGTTTTAACTGTTTCCGGCAAGTGATGTTCATTTTGTGCCGCAGTCACTTGGAGATAGGACGTGAAGTGTACGGAGTGTTTTATCATGATTTGTAGCACTTCTCCAGTGTTATGTCTACTGCGCACAACATTGGTGACGTTTTAATGAGTGTTGCTGTATTTATTGGAAGTAGTACTTTACACAAGTGGAAACCCCCCTTTATTCGTTACTCTACTCCTGCCTAGTGAAAGAAGAGCAGAAGAGTAGAGTGGGGGTGAATTAAATTGTCTGGATAAATTTAGAGATTTTATTACGTAATTTGATATAAATTGTACTTTGTATTATTAGACAGTAATAGATGGTTTTGTATTACCAATCTCCTCCAATGAATTTTACCCAGAAATTGCCATATTAAAGTTTACATCAATAGAGACTTTTTTGGCTCTAAAGCACAAAGGGACTAGTTTCCTATATAAATGGCTTCAAGGTTATATACCACAGATTTGAATCCATATACCATGGTATCTTATGGATTTCAAATAATGGGTAGAGATTTACTGAGTACCCATACAATTTAAATGGTTACTTCGTATACCATGGATAATGAATATATATGCAATCCTAATTCTTGTATTTTCCAAGTTTCAATTGTAGTATATATGATTTTTCCCTAGCTACTCTTTTAGAATTTTTTAATATAGTCTCAATATGACATATATTTAATGTAGAGTTAATAATATGGTTTCAGGCCGCTGTTGGAAGTCTCGAGTTCCGTATAGGCAGTCTGGAGTACCACGACACATGTTTAATGTAGAGTTAATAATATGGTTTCAGGCCGCTGTTGGGAGTCTCGAGTTCCGTATAGGCAGCTTGCAGTACTACGACACATGTTTAATGTAGAGTTAATAATATGATTTCAGGCCGATGTTGGGAGTCTCGAGTTCCGTATAGGCAGCTTGCAGTACTACGACACATGTTTAATGTAGAGTTAATAATATGATTTCAGGCCGATGTTGGGAGTCTCGAGTTCCGTATAGGCAGCTTGCAGTACTACGACACATGTTTAATGTAGAGTTAATAATATGATTTCAGGCCGATGTTGGGAGTCTCGAGTTCCGTATAGGCAGCTTGCAGTACTACGACACATGTTTAATGTAGAGTTAATAATATGATTTCAGGCCGATGTTGGGAGTCTCGAGTTCCGTATAGGCAGCTTGCAGTACTACGACACATGTTTAATGTAGAGTTAATAATATGATTTCAGGCCGATGTTGGGAGTCTCGAGTTCCGTATAGGCAGCTTGCAGTACTACGACACATGTTTAATGTAGAGTTAATAATATGGTTTCAGGCCGATGTTGGGAGTCTCGAGTTCCGTATAGGCAGTCTGGAGTACCACGACACGGTGTGGAAGTGTCCGGTGACTCGCTACATGGTCATCTCCATCCCGGTGGCTGTCGTTCTCCTCGTCCTCCTCGTCTTCATTTGCTGTAAGGTTTACTGCGCGCGCACTCTGACCGCCAACAGGAAGGTGAACTATCTGCAGTTCCAGCAGGCGAGGAGGCTGAACCACTCCAACTGGGTGCCCTTCAAAGGCATGACCTGAAACTACAGACACACAGCACCAGTAAATGTGTCGAAAGATGTTGTTTAAATGTTTTACCACTAAATGGGACACCCTATCCTGAATGGGACACCCTATCCTGAATGGGACACCATATCATGAATGGGACACCCACAACTAGAAAATTGTTGAATATATATTTTACACAAGTGCACATAGTTTTGATCATAATATATATGGTATACGTCACACTGTGCCATACAATCATACCGCACACTGTGCAGTACACTGCCTTCTGGTGTACGTCACACTGTGTCATACACAGTCATACCGCACACTGTGCAATACACTGCCTTCTGGTCTAAGGCATAGTGTGCCATACACTACTATTTTTTTATTTCATTTATTTCAATTTCTCCCACAGGAGGAGTTCTTACAATTGAGACCTTGCTATATGGAATGACCGTTGTGCTTTGACACAGTTTATTAATTCTAATTATTAATTCTAAACATTTGAAGGTGTAAGATAAAGAGAAAACGGACAAGATGCTTGTATCTGTCAATGTGGACTTACTTCTCTATCTAAATCACGCGCCGCCCGCCGCCCGCCGCCCGCCGCCCGCCGCCCGCCGCCCGCCGCCCGCCGCCCGCAAAGTACGATGTGCCTTCAAAAAGTGATTCAATGAAGTTGTCATAATCATGAACCATACCAGAATCATCTAAATTCTAGTTTCCGCTTTAATCTAGATAAATATTGCCCAGAAAAGGATTTTATTATTAACAAACCCAAAGAGGATTGGATATCAAATGAAATTTTAGAAATTCTGATTGATAAAGACAAAGCACTAAAAAAAGCTAAATCTACAAAAGATCCCTTAGATTGGATTATTGCCAAAAACATTCGAAATGAGGCCCACAAAATTGTATTAATAGCCAAAGCAACCTTTATTAAGGACAACTTAAAAAGTTTTTCTAGCGATAGCAAAAAATTCTGGAAAGAAATTGATAAGATTTTACCAAAAAAGGGTTCTGATAGTAAGATTGAATTAATAGATATTGATACTAAAGTGAAGATCCCAAAGGAACAGACAGCTGATTTTATTAACAAATCTTTCACTAGTATAGGCCCTACGTTGGCTGCTGGTCTTGACAAACCCTGGGTAAACTATGTTGAGGAAGGTGATCCTGATGATAATGGGAATATGAGAAATGATCTCCATAGTATAAATTGTGAAGTTGCTGAGGAAATTAAATGTATTCAGAAAATTGAAATTTGGAAATGTTCTAATGTTACTGGTATTTCTTCAAGATTTTTAAAAGATGCTCTTCTAGCACTTCCCGATCAGGTTACCCATTTATTCAATCTCTCCTTATCGACTGGCATTTTTCCGACTAGCTGGAAACAGGCAACTGTAATACCTTTAAAGAAGGCAGGGAATTCTCCTATAGTATCAAATTTGAGACCAGTTTCGACGCTTCCTCTAATAGGCAAGCTACTAGAGAGACTTATGCATGAAAAATTATATGCCTTTTGTGAAGAAAATGAGATTATAGATAGGAAACAAGGTGGATTTCGCAAAAATCATTCCACAGTCAATACATGTGTTAGTATTACCGAAGATATTCTTCTCTCCATCAATGATGGTTTATTGTCATTGGTCTGCTATCTCTACTTATGCAAGGCATTTGATACAGTAAACCATGAGATTAAAAAAAATATATTAGAAGTTTATGGTATCAAGGGAACTTTACTTAAATGGATGACGAATTATTTGGGGAATAGATCTCAACAAACTTTAGCAAATGGCATTTTATCTAGTAGTTTACCAGTGCAGTGTGGGGTACCACAGAGCTCTAATACAGGTGTTGCCGTTCAGCGCCGCCTAACGGCCCACTGCCTAGTTACGCGGCCGCTCGGACAAACCTGGCCGAGTCTGGCTATATGTGTATAGAGAACACAGCAATCACACCTAAAGTGTGAGCGGTGGGTGTGATTGCAGGAGTGTTGTTTTCCGACAGATTCAATTGCTGGAACAAACTAGAGTATTGTATCAACGAGTCTGAGCTGTCTAAACTTTATGGTTGATAATTGTTTTGGTTTAAACTTGGAGAAAGATAAGCATATTATAGCTAGGCCTGCCAAGGTATTACAGTGTATGTAGTTTCGGTGTCCCTGTCTTATCTAAGGTATATCTATGGTATCATTGAGGTGATATGCATGTGTGATACACCAAATTGGAGCTGGAATATCATAGAATATGATGCAATCGCTTTTATGTCTATGGAATTAATGTGCATGGGTATTTTAAATGTATTACGCTGATACACTGAGTGATCCAATGCTAAAGAATACGTTGTCAGGGGAATGTTTGGCTTCAGCCGTGCCGTAACTAAGCAGATAACGTGCGACACCGGCCTATGGAAAAAGGCCTATTTAGGCCCATTATTTTTTCTGCTATATGTTAACGATATTTCAAAACCTCTTAAGAAAGCCTCAGTTCATTTATATGCAGATGACACTTCTTTATACATCCATGGAAGAAACCCGATATTAATGTATGAATGTTTACAAAATGAATTACTTATTATTTCCAGATGGTGTAATGAAATTAAATTAACGGTCAATGTAAAGAAGACTAGATATATGTTTTTCGGATCTCCTCATAAAATTGCTAACATACAAACTCAACCTTTGTTATTAAATGCTGAGACCTTGAAAGAGTATTTCATTTTAAATATTTAGGTTTTATTATGGATCAATACTTGAATTTTAATAAACATGTTGAATTTACATTAAAGAAAGTTTCATCGAAATTATATGTTCTAAATAAGATCCGGAAATATTTGGATAGACGCACGGCTATTTCATTATACAAGACCATGGTTTTACCCTTTTTTGATTATGGGGATGTTTTTCGAACGGGCTGTAACCAACACTTAAAAAATCAACTCCAGATTAAACAAAACATGGGATTGCGGGCTTCTCTTAAGCGAGATAGCAGATCAAACATTATTTTATTACATAAGGATGTTAAGACACCTTTATTGAGGGATCGAGAGGAAATACATATATTCAGTTATATGTTTAAACAAAAAGGTTGTGCTAACTTAGTAGAACAAAGACGAAGGATGACCAGACAATCTGAGGCTGTTAAATTTAAAATTATCAGACCCAAATGCGAAAAGTATAAAACTGGGACACTTTATCGAGGAGCCACCTTGTGGAATTCTTTGTCTAGCGATCTTAGGAATATTGATAATTACGATACATTCAAACTATGTATGAAAAAGAAGGCAATTGCTAAGTTATATGACTTTCATCAGGCTTAAAAAAACAACAACAAAAAACAACTCTAGAACGTATAGGCTGTGTCAATAATGGTCGCTTGTCACTGGGTGAGGTGTTCTGTCTGGTAGTGCGTCATACATATATCTGATGACGCCCTTCTGAGCCTAGATTGAATTGACTAAACTCTGAGTATTGACAATGTATGACTTTCTACGGTTTGATGTATGTAAAAGAGGATGGGATCTGATCATTTGATATTTTTACTCATCGTGTGATAACAAATTGCATAATTCAAGAGATTTCCTTTCTTTTCTTTTGATAGGATTTGTTGAAATGAGTGAATGTTAAATAGTAGGTAACAGATTTAAAGTTATTTGTAACTTGTGAAATTTAGGTGTTATCTCCAACAACTAGACAAATTTGTATTGAAACTTCATGGTATCTAGAGCTAGTTTGTTACTAGCACTATACTGTTATATTATACAAATTGTGTAGAACTTGTAATACTATTCGGTATATACAAATTTTCATATGGTCATGTACAACTAGAGAACTGAGTCTGTACGCAAACCAGTCAATTTGACTGATCGGATTCAGTGTAAATAAAGAACATAAAAAAGAGGATACTTTCTCCATAGTTTAAGGTTAGGTGATCAAATGCCCGAATGTCAGACGAAAACTACTTTTGTGGGGATTAATTAGACGACTGTATTTGATTTCCACAATACAACTTGAGAATGACATAATAGAAAAGAGAAGACCAAGAAGGAGATCACAAAATAAAACATGATTTATCTACCGAGACCAACAAAAGAGGAAAAGTGTATAACGTCAGGTGTGTGTAATGGTACTATGATATGGACTTCCTCATCGAGAGATGTACAAACGACTCATTCAAAATGTATATTCAAACTAGGAGTTTTAAGTAATATGACAGAATGAGACAATAACGGTGTGAGATGATAGACTGCTAAACCCACCTTTTTTTTTTTTATTATTCTCCCCCCCCCCCCCCGCTATTTACCCTGTAAGAACTTCGGCTAACCGCCGGTATGAAATGTTCTTACAGCAACAAATACAACTCAAGAAGTCTACTGGATTTTCACTCCATTTCTCGAATTCCATCCTAAGTAGCTTATTAGAAACTCGTTACATTCAGATTTGGAGTAATTGATACCAGTCATTATATATTATATAACCTGTTACACATGTTTTACTCCGCTCAGTATGAATCATCAAAAATCTCCCGTACATCATACAAACCCGGGTCATGCTAGGTAACGGTGGCTCAAGGATGAAATAGCAGCTGAAGATACTTGATATGTATTCTTTGCATTGTTGTGATATTATCATCAAAACATTGTATAAATCATCATAAGATACTTTTGGGTATGGTGTAATAAGTTCTATTCTATGGTTATGTTTATGTCAATGTTGCTTGGAAGAACGACTGTAAAAGATCGAACGCAATAAAGACTTTTTAAAAGAGCGGAAAAAATAAAAATAAATCATAGCATTATATTATGATTATTCATTTTAATCATGGCATGAAATCTCTATCATATATCCTGTCAACGTGTTTGATTGATTTAAGTGGTAGGCCTACTTCTATTTCAATTTCATTTCTTTACTCTAACGATTATGTAACTGTTAAATTCTTAGCATATCCATACACATTATCTCATGGTCTAATTTCAAGACTTATTATCCAATAAAAAAAAGATAAGCTCACAGATAGAAGTGACCAGGGGTCCATTTAACATTATATGAACGATAATCAGGCAGGACGATACGATCTATGAAGCGAGCGGACGGGGAACGATCCAAGGTCACATTTAACAGAACTGGGGCCTGTTGAATAATCTAGGATAGTACATGAAGACCCTTTTCTGTACGTCGTATAAGGGTTAAGTTATCGTTTAATTATATTTATGTCTGTAAGCTAAGGCCCGGCGTCCACCTACTACGATATGGCACCGATATGGTCTACGATGCACCTCCCGATAAAAAATCAAAATCGCGTCGGAAGGTTACCTGATATCGGGGCAGTTGACCACATTTCTGCGATTAGACACCGATAAAAAACCCATACAACGCATGGTGGATTGGCTTATCTAGACATATGTCTACGATTTTGCACCTTCCCGATATGGCATCGATTTTGACATTTTGTATCGGTGCCATATCGGGAGGTCTACGATTCTATCGTAGTAGGTGGACGCCGGGCCTAAGACAGTATTAACCATCCATATGCTAGAACAGCGTAGAATCAGTAGACTAGCTATGATAATGTATAAATTATCAAAAAACTCAGACGTACTAGATCAGCGATTGAACAGTACTCGTGCCGCTGCTAAGATAAGATTTAAAACTAAGTATCACAAAGCGAGCCCTTAAAAATGAAAACAGGGGGTAAGATCTTTTTTGTTTTTTTGTACATACGTTAATTTATTTAGTAAGCTTAGTTGATTATTACTCTTTGTCAAAAGGACGCCATAAAGGTATTATTGTACAGAGAGCTATCTACCTGCCCAAGTCAAATGGAAGAACTGGTGTACTCCAGAATTTGATGAATAAACTCAAATAAATGATAAACAAAGGTAGTATGTATACGTGTTGAATAAAGTTGACCCACATCGTCCATGGCCTTCTATGGCATATAGAGAAGGGTTTACATGTGCGGTCCTAGATTATTAAACGCCCCCCTGGTCGTGGGTATGCTATGAGATCGCTCGTGAAAAGGGTCGTACATTTGATATCCATCTTTTATCACGCTAAGTCGTGACTAAATACAGGAACAGGTATGGGGAATAGTACCAACAGCTACCAGGGGTGGCGCCACTGGATAAATATCCTTTATTGATTATCAAACGAGCCACATTTGAAAATATCTCATGGAATCGATCATGGGCAAAATAAGAGCATAATTATCGCTTTACAACCTAACCATCTGTCATTTTCATAATTCACTGTGATCCCAACCTGATTGATGTCTAGAAATAGTTAAAGTATTTCTCGTATTTATTGTTAGGGAGCGCCATAGATTGGCAACCAACCCCTGTCTGCGCGCAGCTGCCACTTAGTGGTCGGGACAGTCCAATCAAAGTATCTCGAGTATCTCCCCCCGAACCAGAGTGTATTTATCAGTCTGCTTTTAATGCAAAGAAATCTGATATGAAACATTCATTATCAAACACATAGATAATAATTTCTTGCTTTAGAATTATCTTATTCAAAGAAACACAAAATGAAAATAATAAGTTAAAATAACATTGAAGTGTGGATTCGAGGGTCTTTCCAAGTTCTTTATGTTCTATTTTTATTTTACATATGTATTGTCATTTACGATATGGATGTAAATCAAAATTGTTTTTAATGAAAAACTTAGGTGTATTATCTTTTTATTCTCAAATTGTGATTTTTTTATATTCGTTCGAGTCCAGTTACAATGACGTAAGATACCCGTTACAACGACGTATCAAGGCTACCGTCGATCGGACTGTGCCAGAGCTAACGTGCGTAGCAAACGTCTGCTCTGGTGGCCAGTGTAGGGAGCGCCAGTGGTGACTAGTTCTCTCAACCACCACAGAGGGCGCTTTTTGGGGGCTGGCAAGAAAAGTGTGTGTGTGGGGGGGGGGGGGGGGAGTCCCCCCTATTCTGACGCCGCTGTCGACGGAGTAGAAGACTCAATGATAGTTTAAAAAAAATTGCATGGCGTGGGGGGAGGGGGGGGGGGTGGGGGACATTTACCTCCGTATTCTGCAGGCACCTTCCAGTGGCTAGCGGCAGCAAGGCAGACTCAGACCTAGACTGGCCACCAACCCCTGTCTGTGCTGAGCTGCGACTTACGGGTTGGCATAGTCCGACCTGGAGGATCTCGAGCATCTCCCCTCCAACCAGAGTGTATTTCTCCGTCTGCCTTTATAAACTTATTATGAAACATAATAATGCTAACGTGCGTTGGTGGCCAGTGTAACTCGAACCCAGACCCGCAACAGACGCCCAACAAGATTCGCGCATTTTGCAAAAAAGAAAAAAATCCTTCAGCGAATTCTAAAAAAACAGTCAGAATTTTAGTCGTTGATCGAGCCATGATCACGTCGCCTGGTGAGAGTTGACCGTACTACAATGAACACGCCGCCTGGTGAGAGTTGACCGTACTACAGTGAACACGCCGCCTGGTGAGAGTTGACCGTACTACAGTGAACACGCCGCCTGGTGAGAGTTGACCGTACTACAATGAACACGCCGCCTGGTGAGAGTTGACCGTACTACAGTGAACACGCCGCCTGGTGAGAGTTGACCGTACTACAGTGAACACGCCGCCTGGTGAGAGTTGACCGTACTACAATGAACACGCCGCCTGGTGAGAGTTGACCGTACTACAGTGAACACGCCGCCTGGTGAGAGTTGACCGTACTACAATGAACACGCCGCCTGGTGAGAGTTGACCGTACTACAATGAACACGCCGCCTGCTGAGAGGTAGCTGTACTACAATGAACACGCCGCCTGCTGAGAGTTGACCGTACTACAATGAACACGCCGCCTGGTGAGAGTTGACCGTACTACAATGAACACACCGCCTGGTGAGAGTTGACCGTACTACAATGAACACGCCGCCTGGTGAGAGTTGACCGTACTACAGACTGATTTTATGTTTAGCTCCGCCGCGCCCTCTGGTGTGAGGCCCGGGAACCAGAGTACAGCGTGTTGCCAGTTACAACGCCGACCGACGACAACTTCTACCCTGCTACATGCGGCTACTTCCGGCCTCGACTGACAGGAAAACTCGGTTTCTGTTTATCGTCGACTTTCTTCATCTTCCACACGCGAAAAGAACGCAACGAGAGAAAGTCAGGCGTTTCCGTCACAGTTCTGAGAACAAATCTAACAAGGTGCGTCTTTCTCCGACAAACGTTGTGCTGTCATTTAGTCTGGAGCCTGCAATCCTTCGCGGGTCGGCTGTCTGTTGACATCGCGAATTGTGACCCACTTCGGCCTCTGACTTGTCAACAGACAGGAAACCCTCCAAAACAATCCGAGACAGAAGTCAGACCACATCATAAGGCTGGTCCCAGAGCCTCTGACTATTGTGACTGTTCACCAGACAGACAGAGCCTCTCGGACTACACAAGGCCACTTGTTGTTTGAATAATGATACAAGACTGTTGTTGTCTGATCTAAACAAGTGGTTACTGGAGAACTCGACCCGAAGCGAACTCGACCCGTAGTTGTCAGGAGAACTCGACCCGCGAAGTCGACCCATTTAGATACTTATGGATAAAATAGATTCGAATAGAAGGTGAGGCCTAGCTAGTTAACTTTTACACAAATAAACCAACGTATTTGGAAAATATGTCCAGTTATGTTTAGCCCCACTTTAGGTATAGCCCGTATAGTGTGATGGTATATTTATAGGGTTTTCTGGATTTTTTTCTTCCCCAGAGAAGACTAAATTTGAAGCCATACAAGTGAAGATCACTCCATTTATTTCAGATTGTTAGATGACACACGGGCTCAGAAGACCTAGGTTCAGGTGAGGGTGTAGAAGGCCGTGTAATCTGCTCATGGTAACAACAAGGCAAACATAATTAAATGTAAAAGAGGTAAAATGTTCGCTCCGTTTCTGGTCGGCGATGATGGTCCTCGTGGTTCGTTGTAATGTTATAATGGTTTATTTAGACAATAATCGATGGTTTTCTGGACGGGCGGCCGTAAACCACGAGTAGTTGATGCGTTGTAATACAAGAGCGATAGCGAGTGCATTACTACTAGCGTCAAACTCGTGTGGTTTACAAAGCCGGCCGTTCGCCCCAAAATACATCGATTGTTGTATTTGTTACCCATGGTCAGTAACAATAATTTATATTCCTAGAAATCCCATAAAGGGTTTGGAAAGGCTGTAAACCATGGGTAGTGGTTTACAGCCACTAATACTCAATGGGTAGTGGTTTACAGGCACTAATACACAATGGGTAGTGGTTTACAGGCACTAATACACAATGGGTCGTGGTTTACTGGCACTAATACGCAATGGGTAGTGGTTTACAGGCACTAATACTCAATGGGTAGTGGTTTACAGCCACTAATACACAATGGGTACCGTAGTGGTTTACAACCACTAATACACAATGGGTAGTGGTTTACAGGCACTAATACACAATGGGTAGTGGTTTACAGGCACTAATACACAATGGGTACCGTAGTGGTTTACAAGCACTAATACACAGTGGGTAGTGGTTTACAGGCAATAATACACAATGGGTAGTGGTTTACAAGCACTAATACACAGTGGGTAGTGGTTTACAGGCACTAATACACAATGGGTAGTGGTTTACAGCCACTAATACACAATCGGTAGTGGTGTACTGTGGTCTCATACATTTTCAATGGATTGTTTGTAAACCATGGGTAAGAGGAGACTTTCTGTACGGTCTGCTCCGTTGTTCATGTACTATTTTTGTTTTGTTTTTTGTTTCAGGTGTTAAGGGTTCGTGTGCAGGGAGTGGACCACGTGTAGGAGAAGGTTGTGCACCTCCCGCGGTGACTTCATTCATCACTCCGCCTGGAGTGGTTACTGAGAAGGATCGGACAGACCATCTTCTTGGCGCAGTCTTCTGCATCCATTCATATTCTCAGTTCCATTCGTCATTTCATGAGGCAGCGGTGAAGTAGAACTCGCGTTGTGATTAGTCGCTGACACGACGAGTTCAGGAGAGGTGACACATGATGTGTTGGTTATAAGTGATGGGCTCAGGTGTCAGCTTACAAGTGGGAGTCACTAAAGGATTCCATCCAACTCATTCTGCAAGGATTCCAGACATGCTACGTTGAATTGAAAGATTGTAAACCGGCCACCTTAGGCGTTGTAATGAGATCTGGGTAGGGTGATTGTAGCGCGGACAGAGAGATGGCTGACGCCGGGGCCGGCTCCTTTCTCTGTCCGGTGTGCGGGAAGACCTTCAGCGGGTCGTCGCAGTTCCACCACCACATGAGGTCCCACGCCGGTGACCGGAAGGAGACTCGCTTCCCGTGTCCATACTGCGGGAAATACTGCCGCGACTCGTTCGTTCTGAAGCAGCATGTCAAGGTGCACGAGAAGGAGAAGTCCTACACGTGCTGCAACTGCGGTCAGTTGGAGGGCAGCTTCACGGAGCTCCAGGAACACATCCAGATCCACATCACTGAAAACCCGCACACATGCCTCGTCTGTGGCAAGGGTTTTACGGAACTGCCCAAGTTTAACTCCCACACAAAGACCTGCACGGACGAGAAGCGTTACGAATGCTCGCATTGTAAGAAGGCCTTCAAACAAGCCGCCAGCCTCAAGGTGCATCAAAGAACTCATTCGGGAGAGAAGCCATACCCGTGCTCTGTCTGTGGTAAGGGATTCAGTCAATCGTCCAATCTGAAAACCCACATGAGAACTCACACGGGCGAGAAGCCCTTCACCTGCTCGTACTGTGAGAAGGGCTTCAGTCAGTCGGTGAACCTGGAGACTCACATGCGGACTCACACCGACAAGAAGCTCCACGCGTGTCCTCACTGCGGGAAAGGCTTCAGTCAGGTCTCGGCTCTACGGTCTCACGTACGTTCTCACACGGGAGAGAAACCTCACGCGTGTCCTCACTGTGATAAGGCCTTCTTCTTGATGTCCAGACTCAAGAGTCACATGATCACCCACACGGGGGAGAGGAAGTACTTTTGTATCCAATGTGAGAAGCGCTTCCGGTCCGCAGATTCCCTCAAGCTGCACATCCGGTCTCATACGGGCGAGAAACCTCACCTCTGTGGGTTCTGTAAGAAATCCTTCAGTCGGCTGAACCAGCTGCAGCGCCACATCAAGACCCACACCGGAGAAAGACCTCACGCGTGCCCCGTGTGTGAGAAGAGGTTCATCGACACGACAACTCTCAAGATCCACGCCATGAATCACAGCGGAGAGCGGCCTCACAAGTGTGCGCAGTGTGGGAAGGGCTTCAGCCAGACCAGTAACCTCAAGATCCACCTGACCACGCACACCAGGGAGAAGCCCTTCCCCTGTCCTCAGTGCGGCAAAGGCTTCCGCAGTAAATCCAACGTTCTCAATCACATGAAGATCCACTCGTCAGAGAAGCCTCACAAGTGTTCACAGTGTGGTAACGAGTTCCGCCGCCCGTCGGACCTGAGGTCCCACCTGAGGACACACAGCGGGGCGAGATGGAGTGCGAAGAACCCTGATACGACGAACACCTCGTCTGTCACAAACAACATGAGACACGCGCCTCACACGAGCCCCGTCTGCAGCAAACAGTTCCAGCACCGCGCGCGGTTAAAGGCGCATCTCACCACTCATAGAGGACAGAGGTACTCGAGCTGTGGTACATGTGTGCAGGGTTTCCAGCTGCCAGCTTACCTCGAAGACCACCTGACCACACACGTCACCTCTCTGTCTTTACTACGAGGTGAACACAGTTAAAATAAACACACTTTGACCTTGTAGTTCTTACAGATGACCTTCATCAGGTTTTGAGGTGGTTTGCTTGTGGCAGAACTCTAGTCATATGAACGTTTCCAAGAATGTTTTTTTCAAATATAAACTATGAATATTTCAAAGGGTGGGATTATTTTGATAACATATTCAGGAAAAGGTGTTAATGATTTTTAAAGTCGGATATATTATACGCGAAAAGCTGGTTTTAAGTTCACTGGGGATGAAGAAGAGAGACTTCTCGTGGTAACTGTCCTCAGGATGGCTTTAAGTGAAGGTGACCGTCATCCAGTGACATATAAAGGTCGACGACTCGTATCAGACTCACGACACAGAACTGGAGTTTAATCTAGTCAGTTACAAGTAGAGTATTACTCACATCTATAAACGGTTATGATAGAACAAGCATTAATCCGGTCTAACCTTAGCCCCATCAGAGTCACTTCAACACCATCTAATTCGGGGACGTTCTATTGTAAGTGACCATATTCTTTATGAATGTAGAGATTGACTTCAGAAACTCCTCTTGTTTAGACACGATATTATTTACTGACGAGTCATCATTGTGTATTTCCGGTGTTCAGATCTGATGAAGCTTTACTTGGATGTTTATGAATGGTGAATATTCCACTGCGCAATTATGTAAATAATAGATAAATGGAGCCAGCTTCTTACCCAGATAAAGTCTGTAATTAAATGACATTATAATCAAGTGTTGGCTACTTGATACAGACTTAATCCTATGTAGGGGTCGGGTCGGTCGAGTTGGGGTGTGGTTCCTCTCCACTGGAGGACGCGGGGTGCTGGTCCCTGCTGTGTGGTGATTCGGGTGAGTGTGTGCATGCAAGTGCCACTGGTGCGTCTGGATGACGTAACTTGGTGTGTGTGTAAGACCGAGTCCGCAGCAGGTCACCAGGTTACTCTGTGCATTCTGTGAAGAGTGGACCGCTTGGAGCCTCAACAAGTGGTAGGTTTTCCCGAACCCTCTCGGTGGTAGAGTGAGTCTATTCGCTCCGGCTTGTAGATTAGCTCCCTCGGCTTTACCTGACATCCCGGTGTCAGGGTACTGTACCGGACGACAAGTCTTGTGTGGAAGCACATCTTCCCGAATTGTTAAGGACTGAAAATAAAATGCAGTTTATTAAAGTTGACGAGTCTGGTTTTGTGTTATTAGGTTATTGATAGTCATCATGCTAAATATCTACCAACAACCAATGGGACCGGGCTATGTCATTGTTCCATAGGGGAGAAAGTTCAATCGCCGGTCTAGATACGATCTATTCCGGAAGTTGGGTGACGAACCAACCCAGGAAGGTCAGAGCGGGCGACACCTGCATTGACTGCAAATTAAAACACAGTATCAAGTCCTGCCTTTTGAGCATTATTCTAGGAACACGTTGAGGAATGTCAATATTACGTCGCCCTCAGATATATTGTGATAAAAGAATAAGAGAAGAGAGACGCGCATTCCACAACCTCTGAGCACCATGCGCAGACCTTTTAGACGCATGAGAGAAGGGCAGGGGCTCAGTGTAATGAGGGCAGTGTGGGTGGTTATTTAGTTCCCAGGACGTCTACAGCCAATTACACATCTCATCAAAAGATTATACAGGGACCTTTAAAACCTTTATTTCTGTAATGTAGCCTTCGAAATATTTATTTCCGATTTTGAGCCTTTAAAAGCCTTTATTATCAGCTCTTAACCTTAATTTTTTCTAGATGGGACAACTCAATACCAGTATTTCTTTTTCTCTTGAAACCATCATAAAATGTAAATTGAAAAGGAAGACAAACCAAGTTTCCTTTTGTTTTCTTTATTTCTGTGAAAAATTCTTTAAAATCATTCCAAGTCCACACGAACAACGAGGTACTAAGTCGCATGCAATATCCCCCCTCCCCCTAAAAAAAGGGGGAACATGTTTTCCCTGCGATGTTGTACCGTTTTACGCAACCACCTGCCGACCTTCACCCTCGTCCATCCCAGAGATATCACAATCCATTTTTCTCCCTTTTTAGTATCTGAATTTGTTGTCTTTGTGTAAGATAAAAGATATATATCCTAGCCTCATTCGTGCCCATAAATGGGGTTTGAACCTCCCCATGTACCCACAGCCCCATGATGCAGCTGAGGTACATTTAATGGCAACCTTTTTCCCTCCCCTGCTGCACTGAGCATCCCTCCCTTCAGATAGTCTCCCTCCAATATCGCCAGCATTTCGCAAGGAAAAATCACTTAGCGTGCGTTGGCCTTTAAACATTTTGTAGTTTGCACTAGAAGTCTTTGATTATGTACATCATTAAGAAACAATAGTGGTAGTTTGATTATGGAGATTTCTCCGGATTTATTGTTGTAGAGTGTACACAAACAGCAAACCTCTCCCCCGTGACATGCGTGTCCCACTTTAAAGACTTATCGCACAATTTGGCTTGAAAATTAAAACCCATGTCATTTTCCTGAAATTTGAATATAATAATCTCCAAGTGTTCTAGTGCACATATCTAACTTAAAAATCGGGGGTCACCATGCTAGTTTTTGACTCAAAGCTTAATATTATGACAATTTTATATTAGAATATGTAGAAATTCTAGTAAGTTCCTTTCCACATGGTAAAAACCATAGGTCACCACCACTCAAATCACTCCCAGTGTGAACACACCTCAACTCTCACATACACAAATCACTCCCAGTGTAAACACACCTCAACTCTCACATATACAAATCACTCCCAGTGTGAACACACCTCAACTCTCATGTAAATACAAATCACTACCAGTGTGAACACACCTCAACTCTCACATACACAAATCACTACCAGTGTAAACACACCTCAACTCTCACATAGACACAAATCACTACCAGTGTGAACACACCTCAACTCTCACATACACAAATCACTACCAGTGTGAACACACCTCAACTCTCACATATACAAACCACTACCAGTGTGAACACACCTTAACTCTCACATAGATACAAATCACTACCAGTGTGAACACACCTCAACTCTCACATACACAAATCACCACCAGTGTGAACACACCTCAACTCTCACATATACAAATCACTACCAGTGTGAACACACCTTAACTCTCACATATATACAAATCACTACCAGTGTGAACACACCTCAACCCTCACATAGATACAAATCACTACCAGTGTGAACACACCTCAACCCTCACATATACAAATCACTACCAGTCTGAACACACCTCAACTCTCATATAGATACAAATCACTACCAGTGTGAACACACCTCAACTCTCACATACACAAATCACTACCAGTGTGAACACACCTCAACTCTCATGTAGATACAAACCACTACCAGTGTGAACACACCTCAACTCTCACATACACAAATCACTACCAGTGTGAACACACCTCAACTCTCATGTAGATACAAACCACTACCAGTGTGATCACACCTCAACTCTCATGTAAACAAATCACTACCAGTGTGAACACACCTCAACTCTCACATATACAAATCACTACCAGTGTGAACACACCTCAACTCTCACATACACAAATCACTACCAGTGTGAACACACCTCAACTCTCACACATACAAATCACTACCAGTGTGAACACACCTCAACTCTCACATAGATACAAATCACTACCAGTGTGAACACACCTCAACTCTCACATACACAAATCACTACCAGTGTGAACACACCTCAACTCTCACATAGATACAAATCACTACCAGTGTAAACACACCTCAACTCTCACATACACAAATCACTACCAGTGTGAACACACCTCAACTCTCACATATACAAATCACATAACCTTAAACAGAGTAAAGAAAGAGAGATACCAAAAATCCGCGGTATATAATCGGTTACGGTTATGAAACAAACTTTCACGTGAGATTCAAACTACAGAAAGCAAAAAACTTTTTAAAGTTGCAGTTCTAAAGGTTTATAGAGATGATAGAGAGTATTGATTAAAATATAGAAGCTGATAAATATGACACGTTGTAGATGAACCCAATACATATGAATATTCTGTATAAGGTAGTGAAAATGTGTTACGATTGAAGGTGGAATGTCCTGTAATTATTGTATATATATATATGTGTATATATATATATATATATATATATATATATATATATATATATATATATATATATATAGACTGACATTTCACAAGTTTTTGTTCTAAGACAAGAAACCATTGTACATATATCAATGTTATGTTATGTTGAAAGATTGTATTGCATGGTAGAGCAATTACTCATGAATTGAATGCAATAAAAGATATATACAAAAAAAACAAAAAACTACCAGTGTGAACACACCTTAACTCTCACGTAGATACAAATCACTACCAGTGTAAACACACCTTAACTCTTACTTGGTTTCAGATATAAGCGGCCGTATGCTCTGAGGAGTTGACGCGTATGCGAGGATATAGCGCAGAGTCAACTCCAAGGAGCATACAACCGCTTGTATCTGAAACCAGTCTATATTGTATTTATTATCCACCTTGTCTGGACAAGTAGCATGTCCATATCAGTTCGTTTTAGTTATGCACTATTTTTCTGTACGCACTATTTTTCCGTATGCGCCACTGGAGCATACAACATATCCGTATGCGCCGGGTATGTCCATACACACTCCCTATGTGTTTCTATAGACACTTTGTATTAGGTGGATAATAAAAATCACTACCTGTGTAAACACACCTCTACTCTCACCTAGATACAAATCGCCATTATCACCTTATCCCACTAGACCGGAAGTAGATAGCGGACTACAGCATCCTAACAGCGTCCCAGCTGCGTCTTCCGGTACTTGTGACAGGAAACAGACAAGTGTCAGCAAACAGAGACCTGTGTCAGCACACCAGGCTGACACATGGACACCTCTTGAGAGGTGACTTAGCACCTGTGTGCCAACCATGCAACACCCCTTTGAGTGTAAAACATCTCATGCTTCATTGTCAGGTAACTCGGAAAAGCAGGGAAACATTCCTGAAAAATGCAACATCAATGCACAGTGTGTTCCACAACACTGTCAAGAAAGAAATTCTTGGATTCCTTAGGGAGTCCAAGATTTTTGAAAAGTTATAAAAACCAGCACATTGCCTGGTCCTTCCAGGCAATAGACCCTACATTTCAGTTAGGGCCTATTTATAAAAGTATTAACCACAGCAGTCTGATAACATTTAATTATGATTATTGGACGTTAAATCAACCAAACCAAAACGAACATGTTTACCTGCAGCGGTCAGTAAACAGACACAACACCGACAATAAACATGTATCTACAGCTCTTAGTAAACAGACACAACACCGACAATAAACATGAATACAGCTCTTAGTAAACAGACACAACACCGACAAGAAACATGAATACAGCTCTTAGTAAACAGACACAACACCGACAATAAACATGTACATACAGCTCTTAGTAAACAGACACCAACACCAACAAGAAACATGTATCTACAGCTCTTAGTAAACAGACACAACACCGACAAGATACATGTATCTACAGTTCTTAGTAAACAGACACAACACCGACAATAAACATGTATCTACAGCTCTTAGTAAACAGACACAAACACCGACAATAAACATGAAAACAGCTCTCAGTAAACAGACACAACACCGACAATAAACATGAATACAGCTCTCAGTAAACAGACACAACACCGACAAGATACATGTATACAGCTCTTAGTAAACAGACACAACACCAACATGAAACATGTATACAGCTCTTAGTAAACAGACACAACACCGACAATAAACATGTGTCTACAGCTCTTAGTAAACAGACACAACACCGACAAGAAACATGAATACAGCTCTCAGTAAACAGACACAACACAGACAAGAAACATGTATTTACAGCTCTTAGTAAACAGACACAACACCGACAAGAAACATAAATACAGCTCTCAGTAAACAGACACAACACAGACAAGAAACATGTATTTACAGTTCTTAGTAAACAGACACAACACCGACAAGAAACATGAATACAGTTCTCAGTAAACAGACACAACACCGACAATAAACATGTATCTACAGCTCTTAGTAAACAGACACAACACTGACAAGATACATGAATACAGCTCTTAGTAAACAGACACAACACCAACAATAAACATGTATACAGCTCTTAGTAAACAGACACAACACCAACATGAAACATGTATCTACAGCTCTTAGTAAACAGACACAACACCAACATGAAACATGTATACAGCTCTTAGTAAACAGACACAACACCAACATGAAACATGTATCTACAGCTCTTAGTAAACAGACACAACACCAACATGAAACATGTATACAGCTCTTAGTAAACAGACACAACACTGACAATAAACATGTGTCTACAGCGCTTAGTAAGACACAACACCGACAAGAAACATGTATACAGCTCTTAGTAAATAGACACAACACTGACAATAAACATGTATCTACAGCTCTTAGTAAACAGACACAACACTGACAATAAACATGAATACAGCTCTTAGTAAACAGACACAACACTGACAATAAACATGAATACAGCTCTTAGTAAACAGACACAACACCAACAAGAAACATGTATACAGCTCTTAGTAAACAGACACAACACCAACAAGAAACATGAATACAGCTCTTAGTAAACAGACACAACACCGACAAGACACATGAATACAGCTCTTAGTAAACAGACACAACACTGACAATAAACATGTATACAGCTCTTAGTAAACAGACACAACACTGACAATAAACATGTATCTACAGCTCTTAGTAAACAGACACAACACCAACATGAAACATGTATACAGCTCTTAGTAAACAGACACAACACCGACAATAAACATGTGTCTACAGCTCTTAGTAAACAGACACAACACCGACAAGAAACATGTATCTACAGCTCTTAGTAAACAGACACAACACCGACAAGATACATGAATACAGCTCTTAGTAAACAGACACAACACCGATAAGAAACATGTGTCTACAGCTCTTAGTAAACAGACACAACACCGACAAGAAAAATGTGTCTACAGCTCTTAGTAAACAGACACAACACCGACAAGAAACATGAATACAGCTCTTAGTAAACAGACACAACACCAACAAGAAACATGAATACAGCTCTTAGTAAACAGACACAACACCGACAAGAAACATGAATACAGCTCTCAGTAAACAGACACAACACCGACAATAAACGTGAATACAGCTCTTAGTAAACAGACACAACACAGAAAATAAACGTGAATACAGCTCTTAGTAAACAGACACAACACCGACAAGAAACATGAATACAGCTCTCAGTAAACAGACACAACACTGACAATAAACATGAATACAGCTCTTAGTAAACAGACACAACACCAACAAGAAACATGTATACAGCTCTTAGTAAACAGACACAACACCGACAAGATACATGAATACAGCTCTTAGTAAACAGACACAACACCGACAAGATACATGAATACAGCTCTTAGTAAACAGACACAACACTGACAATAAACATGTATTTACAGTTCTTAGTAAACAGACACAACACCGACAAGAAACATGAATACAGTTCTCAGTAAACAGACACAACACCGACAATAAACATCTATACAGCTCTTAGTAAACAGACACAACACCAACATGAAACATGTATACAGCTCTTAGTAAACAGACACAACACCGACAATAAACATGTGTCTACAGCTCTTAGTAAACAGACACAACACCGACAAGAAACATGAATACAGCTCTTAGTAAACAGACACAACACCGACAAGATACATGAATACAGCTCTTAGTAAACAGACACAACACCGACAAGAAACATGAATACAGCTCTTAGTAAACAGACACAACACCGACAAGATACATGAATACAGCTCTTAGTAAACAGACACAACACTGACAATAAACATGAATACAGCTCTTAGTAAACAGACACAACACAGACAATAAACATGAAAACAGCTCTTAGTAAACAGACACAACACCAACAAGAAACATGTATCTACAGCTCTTAGTAAACAGACACAACACCGACAAGATACATGAATACAGCTCTTAGTAAACAGACACAACACCGACAATAAACATGAATACAGCTCTTAGTAAACAGACACAACACCGACAATAAACATGTATACAGCTCTTAGTAAACAGACACAACACCGACAATAAACATGTATACAGCTCTTAGTAAACAGACACAACACTGACAATAAACATGTATCTACAGCTCTTAGTAAACAGACACCAACACCAACAAGAAACATGTATCTACAGCTCTTAGTAAACAGACACAACACCGACAAGAAACATGTATACAGCTCTTAGAAAACAGACACAACACCGATAAGAAACATGTGTCTACAGCTCTTAGTAAACAGACACAACACCGACAAGAAACATGAATACAGCTCTTAGTAAACAGACACAACACCGACAATAAACATGAATACAGCTCTTAGTAAACAGACACAACACCAACAATAAACGTGAATACAGCTCTTAGTAAACAGACACAACACCAACATGAAACATGTATACAGCTCTTAGTAAACAGACACAACACAGACAATAAACATGAATACAGCTCTTAGTAAACAGACACAACACCAACAAGAAACATGTATCTACAGCTCTTAGTAAACAGACACAACACCGACAAGAAACATGTATACAGCTCTTAGTAAACAGACACCAACATCGACAAGAAACATACCTGCAGCTGTCAACAACAAAACACCACTTTACAGCATTTGATACATTATATTGGGAGACTGGAATTGATGTCTCTCAGTAATCATGCATAGATCGCCTTTAAATGAAACAAACGGAAAAAAACTAAAGAGATCGTTAGAAATAAATAAGATAAACAAAAAAAATAAGTGAAAAGAAAAAGAGAGAAATCTAACAAAACCCACCGTAGGATTCTCATACATAGATCGTCTGTAAATGATTGACTTTAATTTGGGGACATTTCACAAAATATACGAAAAAAAATATTCAAGAGATCTTTAGAAATAAATAAGACAAACAAAAAAAGAAAGAAAAAGAGAAGTCTAACAAAACCCAGTGTCTAGGACTGATTGGGTGTCGGACGGCTGTGTTAGATGACTGAACTTACAAAGACTCCCGTGAACGAAGCGGTATTTAACTCGGGGAATCCACGGTGTGTGTTTTATAAAGAAAGATCGATACTGAGTAAACGACAACGATCACTATGAGAAAACGTGGTTACTGAGCCCGTACGGATGGCCGTTCGAGGTCATTTGATGATAAAAATACGGCCCCACACCGCAGGTGAGAGGGCCGTATCTTTTCATTAAATGACCGAGAACGGACACCGTACAGGCTCAGTCACTACGTTTTCTCATTACTATACACCTCCTAATCGTTTCAAACGGCTTTTTATTAACTTTACAAAGAGCATAAAGACTACTGCAATTCACTACGGCCCGTTGTCACAGCGGGCGCGAACATTATTTATATTACACCCCTAGCAGCGGGCAGTATTTCATACATGTTCGGCCATAGGTGTATAGTAATATTTACTTTGGTGATACGTGCAAGGACCTCCTGATAGTTGTGACTATTTTTTTTCTAAAGGTGATGGATAATTCATTGTGCGGGAGAGCCTCAAGTTGAAATGAGTACCTTGTAAATATGGCGTACATATTGCCAGGTACTCATTGTGTACATACATTGAACATGATGAGAATGTTTACATAGATATGAGGATCACAAACGCGATAAGATCTTTTATGTTATCCCACCCCTGATATAAAATCCCATAGGCTTAACATTGAGTTTCCGTATGCCACACTGACTGGCATACAGAGTTTTATATGCCACTAGTGGCATACAGAATTGTTATCACGTGATATTCCAAAATCGAGAAGACCGGGTAGGATAAAATCAAAACCTGATTTGTTTTAATCTTGGCCACCACATGCCACTCCTGGAGTTTTTGCTCCGGACTTCACTTGGCTTCGCCTCGTGGAAACACTATACCAAACTCCAGTCGTGGCATATGGTGACCAAGATTAAAACTCATCCACTTTTACGATAGTATTGGTCTTTCTTTTAAAAACACTTCCCAGGTGTTAACTACAGGTGAGATTGTGTACAATGGCGTGTGAATTGACCTTGACCTCATAGTTCACGTGATGTGGTCCGCTGGTAGATGGGGTCCTTTAAGAAGCACGTTTACGCTGGTACTCCAGAGAGCGTTTCGCCTTTCTCCAACTATACGACACAAAATATCTAACTCACATCTTAAGACGATGAGTCTACACTAGAACCCGGGACCTCTCGTACATAAGGAGGGTGGGGTGGGGGGGGGGCACAAGACTGCGCGAGAAATTAAAGAAAACACTTCAGGTTTGTAGTTTGACGTCGTACTGTAGAGGACGGACCGGAAGTGAGTGTGTGTGGACGGTAAGCCGCTAGATGGCAGCACACACAGAGAGATAAGAGCTGATAGTACGCGGGGGGGGGGGGGGGGGGGGGGTCAGAGCCCAGTCCATTCATTGATCTCAGTCCGTTCACATGGATCTCAGTATCCAATCAGAACTGTCTACCACCATTACCGTATACACTCCCATATCTACCTCTACTGATCAAACTATTACCGTATACACTCCCATATCTAACACTAATGATCAAACTATTACCGTATACACTCCCATATCTACCTCTAATGATCAAACTTTTACCGTATACACTCCCATATCTACCTCTACTGATCAAACTATTACCGTATACACTCTCATACCTACCATTAATGATCAAACTATTACCGTATACACTCCCATATCTACCTCTACTGATCAAACTATTACCGTATACACTCCCATATCTACCTCTAATGATCAAACTATTACCGTATACACTCCCATATCTACCACTAATGATCAAACTATTACCGTATACACTCCCATATCTACCTCTAATGATCAAACTATTACCGTATACACTCCCATATCTACCTCTAATGATCAAACTATTACCGTATACACTCCCATATCTACCTCTAATGGTCAAACTATTACCGTATACACTCCCATATCTACCACTAATGATCAAACTATTACCGTATACACTCCCATATCTACCACTAATGATCAAACTATTACCGTATACACTCCCATATCTACCACTAATGATCAAACTATTACCGTATACACTCCCATATCTACCACTAATGATCAAACTATTACCGTATACACTCCCATATCTACCTCTAATGATCAAACTATTACCGTATACACTCCCATATCTACCTCCACTGATTAAACTATTACCGTATACACTCCAATATCTACCTCTACTGATCAAACTATTACCGTATACACTCCCATATCTACCTCTAATGATCAAACTATTACCGTATACACTCCCATATCTACCTCTAATGATCAAACTTTTACCGTATCCACTCTCATACCTCACAATAATGATAAGAGTTTAATTGTGATCCAAATTTTGTGATCCACCAAGCTGGTGTCAAGAGTCATTTGATTACTTAAAATGCCTATTTTTCATGAACTATTGAAGCTAGAAATATGATTTAAAAAGTGAATTGAAGGTCATCACAAGGCGGATGTGACCATGCATGAGATGACCTTTTCCAAGGCCAAGGTCATTTTAAGGTTAAAGGTCAATTTTGGTATATTGTATATGTGAGGATGTTGGGGCTGCTTATAAAACAGAGTGGGCCATGTCTAAATGGAAATGGTAAGGCATATTCTGTACCATTTTTAACCATAGAACATGTGCAAACTAGTTATTTGTATGAGCAACTTGATCTTCATACCATAAAATGCCTCTAAAGTTGGGCTTTAATTTCTCTTGACCAAACCCTTATTTTTTTCTCAAAAAAAGTGTCCCTCAAAGGGTTAATCACACCATGAGTGGCAGAGCCGCCAGCGGGAGTTATGTTAAAGCCTGCACCCACCTACCACGATTCTGGTCCCGATTGGCCTTACGACGGCCTTCCCGACACCATTCCGATTGTAGCGTGAGGTCTGACAAAATCGTGGTAGGTGGAACAGGTTTCTGCGATTCCGTCTACGACAGCTCACGATAGGCTGCGATGAAAACGCCAATCGTAGAGGCCCCGATAATTTCCAACATGTTGGAAATTTCGTAGCCTGTCGTAGGGTATCGTAGAAATGTGTGCAGCCGCTGGTTTCGTCGTGGAGCTATCGTGACCATAGTTTATGTTATTGGTCCTCCCAAGGCGTTGCCACGCTCTACGATTTCAAACTGTTGGACCTATCGGGGACCTCCCGATAGGTCATGATTTCCCTATTTCAAATCGTAGCGATCGGGAAGCATGTCGTGGCCTATCGTGGTAGGTGGGGGTCCCCTCTAAGTGCCTAACTTCAGGGTACCTGTACATGATTAGTCCAGAGATGAGGGTCTTCTGTCCTTGATATGACCTGAAATTCATAGTTATTGTAAATGTGTTTATATATAGACACTGTCTTTATTAGAACCCGACATTGACAGTTTATTGTAAATGTGTTTATACATAGACACTGTCTTTATCATAACCCGACATTGACAGTTTATTGTAAATGTATTTATATATAGACACTGTCTTTATCATAACCCGACATTGACAGTTTATGGTAAATGTATTTATATATAGACACTGTCTTTATTATAACCAGACATTGACAGTTTATTGTAAATGTATTTATATATAGACACTGTCTTCATCCTAACCCGATATTGACAGTTTATTGTAAATGTATTTATATATAGACACTGTCTTTATCATAACCCGACATTGACAGTTTATTGTAAATGTATTTATATATAGACACTGTCTTTATTATAACCAGACATTGACAGTTTATTGTAAATGTATTTATATATAGACACTGTCTTTATCCTAACCCGACATTGACAGTTTATGTAAATGTATTTATATATAGACACTGTCTTTATCCTAACCCGACATTGACAGTTTATTGTAAATGTATTTATATACAGACACTGTCTTTATCACAACCCGACATTGACAGTTTATTGTAAATGTATTTATATATAGACACTGTCTTTATTATAACCAGACATTGACAGTTTATTGTAAGTGTATTTATATATAGACACTGTCTTTATCATAACCCGACATTGACAGTTTATTGTAAATGTATTTATATACAGACATTTTCTTTATTATAATCCGACATTGACAGTTTATTGTAAATGTATTTATATATAGACACTGTCTTTATCATAACCCGACATTGACAGTTTATTGTAAATGTATTTATATATAGACACTGTCTTTATTATGACCTGAAATTCATATTATCGTAAATGTATTTACATATAGACAATAATCGATGAATTTTGGACGGGCGAGCGCAAACCATGAGAGGTTGATGCGTAATAATGCATGAGCGATAGCGAGTGTATTAGGTCGTCAAGCTTGAGTGGTCTACAGAGCCGACCATTAAAAAAACATGGTCATAATTATAATTTCTGCAATAAACAATGGGTAGTAGTTTTCTCTGACCCCATATATTTCCAATGGGAACTTCGTAACCCATGGGTAAGAAATAAATATACTGTATACCATGAACCATTGATATCAAAGTACTCGAGTAAATACGGTACCGTGTGAACGTCGGACACACTCTCCTCCCGCAGGTTTAGGTTAGTATGTCCACACGTAGTAAGTGAGGAGTGTGTTGGGAGAGTGTGCGGGGAGGTGATGCCTTATCTCTAGTCCAACCTCCATTCACAAAACCTCTCCGTCTCGATCTACACGGTGTGTCAGGAGACCAGGTGGACTTTATCACCAGAGTCACACTACTTACATTGAGGTGAGGTCTCACTGCTCCACATCTCCCTGTCTAGTGTCGCTGAACTGCACATATGATCTCACCCTTGTATTGTTCTCCATGGGCTTAATGTTAGGAACTCATATTCCACGGCCGTGAAGGTAGTGTACCCAATACTCAATGGAGAATTAGGTGGTTTATTGTATTAATTCATAATAATATTCCTCTATAAATTCTAACCGTGTATATTCCCCAGAATCCTGCGCTATCTCCGTGACCCAGCAGGCTACCAATGAAACACTGAACACGCGCGGGGAATCAGCGACGTCAAAAAGCGCGGGAGACGCCGAGAGTGGCGGGAAGAAGTGAGGGCGAAAGTCGTCTGCCGAATGTCGTCTGTCAGTGTGGCGGAATCTCGTGTGTGAGAGTTAAATCTCGTCTGTGAGGGTAACTCTCGTGAGAGTGAGGGTAAATCTCGTGAGAGTGAGGGTACCTCTCGTGAGAGTGAGGGTAACTCTCGTGAGAGTGAGGGTACCTCTCGTGAGACTGAGGGTAACTCTCGGCCGTCACGATGATCGGGGCCGAGGACTGCCGGAAACGGGCGGCGGGCGGGCGGCCGGGAGACGGAGAGGCGTCCCCGAAGAAGAGGAAAGTCGGCGAGGTGAGTTCTGTATGAATCATAAGTGAGACTATGAAAAAACGTAGTCACTGAGCCCGTACGGGTGGCCGTTCGAGGTCATTTGATGAAAAAATACGGCCCGACGCCGCAGGCGGGAGGGCCGTATTTTTTCATCAAATGGCCGAGAACGGCACCCGTACGGGCTCAGTCACTACGTTTCCTTATTACTATACACCTGCAACTCATTTAAAATACCGTTTTGTCAACTTTCCTGGCCCGTGATTCAACCCCCTGTTCCCGTATATTACCACTGCAATACACTACGTCCCGCTAGCGGAAAAACTCGGCGTGGAGCGGTCTATGAATTGTGTAGCAACAGATGACGCTGTAACTTCACTTCCCGTGGGAAGTAAGCAATGAAACTTTAACACGAGTACGGTATATATATATAACCTATAATCGTCCCAAATATGAAGAAGATCCACTGCTTCAAACCGGAGATATCGGCGTTTGAATTTTGTCATAAGAAATGCCTGCCCTGGTGCCCAGTGTAGCCCTACCGCTAGCGGGAAAACTCGGCAACGGTCGACGTGGAGGGGACTATGAAATGTATGACACAGGACGACCTGGAACTCTGGTAGCCAACGTTATTATGACGTCGACAACGTGGAGTGGCTTAACGGGAAGCGGTCGGACTTGTTGATATCGATCAGTCTCGCGGATTTGAGTCATTTAAACGGTATTATGTGAACGCCCAACGTCGGGTGCCTCGATATTTGGACAATACATACTTGCAGTTCTTACGGGTAAGGCTTAGCATGTCTCTGAAGTTATGAAAGGGAGAGAACCACCATTTTGTTTGTTTGTTTTTGACACAGACCATGCTCTCGCTATGTCGCGATAATGTACGTTAGTGCGACGTAGTGTCTGTAGCAGCGGGACGTATGTTTTGCAATGCTTAAGCCTATGGGAATCCATACGTCCTACTACTCAGCAGGCCCGAACGTTATTTATACGATATGCCTAGCAGCGGGAAGTAACTCATAGACGTTCGCCCATAGGTGTATAGTAATTTATCTTACCCCTAATATAAAATCCCATAGGCTTAAAATTGAGTTTCCGTATGCCACGCTGACTGGCATACGGAGTTTTATATGCCACTAGTGGCATACAGAATTGTTATCATGTAATATTCCAAAATCAAGGAGATGGGGTAGGATAAAATCAAAACCTGATTCGTTTTAATGCCAATGCATGCCACTCCTGGAGTCCTGGCTCCAGACTTCACTTGGCTTCGCCTCATGAAGTCACTATGCCACTCCAGTCGTGGCATACGGTGGCCAAGATTAAAGCTCATCCAGTTTTACGATAATATTAGTCCGTTAATGTGTAGATAAGGGCCCAGCCATAGAAATATGTACGCCCAATGTTTATTTAGACATCGCCAAAACCGAGTTATCATTGATGCGATTGTGTCTGACCACACAATGTTATACCCCCCCCCCCTCTCCCCAGCGACAATCTACAGGAGACATTGTATAAATGTCAAGGCTAAAGGGGCCATACATTGAGTACTTTTGCAAAATTTCTGAAAAGTGTGCGCAATAGAATAAAGAACACAAAATTCCCTACGGTTTTTTTACCTCCCCCCCGCCCCACCGCTATCCCTCCCCCACCGCGTTGCCACTTTATCATGGATGGCCACACACTATTGGTTATTGTAGCCTTTAATTATCAAATGTATGCATTTGTTTTAGAGCGTGTTTGCACGCGCTACATATATTGCATAAAGGTTAAAGCACTCACATGGACTTCCAGATTGCTGCAAAAAAAATCCCTTCACTATCTGCGTGCTATTCACTGTGATATTATAAAAGGAGCAGGGTGCCAGTGTCTCGGGGTCTTAGTGACATGCCCAACTGACCATGACCAGTCACTAGAGACCGAAACACCTCACTGCCCCACTGGTGCTTGGTGTTTGGTTCTAGGACTCAGGCAGTTGCAGAAATGGCAAGTTGAATGGGTGCAAGTGGGTTACAGAAAATGATCCATAGACTGAAAAGACGGAAAAGACACACTCTCCAAGCGTAGGTCTAGGTGATACGAAAGCTCTGCAGGGAGAGCGACAGACACTTCAGCTTGTGGGTCAAGGTTAGCCTGGAAGCCTGGCCTAGTTAGACCATAGATATAGAGATAGACTCTATCCCCCTGTATATCTATGGTTAGACTATAGGCAAGGTAACGGGTTCCAGTTTCGAGGTGCATTATTGGTAACGCCTCCATCTTTCTGTTACATTGTGGGATTGCGCCACCTTGGCAGACCACCAGATATGCTGGTTCCCGGGGTATCCACTAGGGGGCTCGGCTAGCGACATCGGGACGTACTCTGGGACGTACTAGAGTCTAGTTGAAGGACGTAGGAACCCGTTACCTGCCCCTTATTTCATTAGGGCAGGGAACCAGTCTAGGTCAAGGTTAGATTGGCCACCACCTCTGTCTACACTGTGTTCCAACTAAGAGGTTGGTAACGTTAAAACCTGGTCGTGTCCACGGATTCTCACTCTCAGACCAAGTAGCTTTCTTTATTTTTGGATTTTTAGAGATAAGATCCTCATTATGAAATATTCATAGCTGACAAAATTGATGATAAAGTCTACCTTTATGTTTATTTGATTAAAAATACACACAAAGGTAAATATAAACATGGAAAAATGGTTTCAAGAGGGAGAATTGAATAGGTCCAGGTCACATAAAGGATCTGCTGGGAGAGTTAGAGACACATACAGGTGGTGGATCAAGGCGGTTGGACCACAGAGTAAAAATAGATACAGAGTAGAAATAGATACACAGAGTAAAAATAGATACCAACCCCTAACTCCCAACCGGAAAATAACTAAAGTGAAGTTCCTTTACCCACTGCAATGGCTTGAGATACCCACTACCACGCGCTGTCAAGGCCCCTGTCAATTCAAGTGACCAGAGCTAACGTAGTGTAGCTCGGGTGGCCAGTCTAGGTCAAGGTGGCCGTGGATTTAATCCAAGCTCTGGTGGCCAGTGTAGGCTGTGTTAGTATTTGCAGTCCACAAGGGGGCAGCATGAGCCGCCTGTCTCTAGTACACGTTTATCTCACCAGGTGTCCGTCCTGTTCCATGTGTCCTGCCTCTACCCGGGTACCCTGTCAGGACGCATGTAAATAGTACCACCACCTCGAGATGCAAGGCCAACTTTACATAGGTAGATAAACTAAATTAAAGAAATAAAACCAACGGGAGTGACCCTGTAGGTATTCCATTCGTGCAGAACTAAATCTGTATTTTGGCCACGTTTAAGTAAAGCAGCAATGATAGATTGTACTTCAATTATCATTATAATGTGAACACATATATATGCAATGTATGTTCGCCTCGGCCGAATCGACGCATATACATGTATGTATTTTCCAGCAAAATGGAAGACCACCAGAATTGGTGAATTTTGTGTGAAAAGAAAAGAAAAAAAAAGAAAAAAAAGACGTGTTCTAACTGCGTGACCTCTGACTGTATCTTGCCGGCCATGTACATCTGATTACTTTCGCACTTCTAGTCTGGTGTAACTACAGAAGACATGTTTTATGAAGTTCGATGGGCGGCTAGGATCTGTTACTTTACTATTTGACAGCAAGGCGATATGAACCTCATGATTTTTATTCGTATATAATCATAACGTATTGGGATACTTTTAGAAGGAAACTCATGAAATCATGACTTGGTCCATTCTCCACCGAGTTTGACGATGGAGTAATTCACAAAGTGAAGCTGAGTGAATTATGTGGTTAAATGAGGTGGAGTGCGGACCAAGTTATTTTCATTGAGTGGGTTTCTGATTTTATCTCATCCCGCATACATAATCAGGAACATTATTAATCAATGAAATAACTCACCCAATGAGCCATTGAGTATTGGGTACACTACTTCCATGGCCGTGGAGTATGAGTTCCTAACGTTATCACCTGAATATCGCCTCTTACACATAAGAGTGAAGCCAACACTGTAGCAGGTACCTAATACCTCCAGAATAATTAAAATATAAATCATTCTTCTGTCATAAATATCTGGCCGAATTCTATAATCAAAACATGGTTAGAAAGCTGAGATTTAGGCCTATCTGTTGGTACTATTTATAATATACCTGTGTTATGGGTAAGATTTCCTGTCATAGATAGAAAATCGGAATTGTTTTAGGTAAAAAAACTAAAACATGTTACCTTCCTGTCTTTACACTGATTTAATGAAAAATCTATCTCGATGACCTACAGATATTACCATTCTAACTTCTTAGGTACTTGAAGACGTTAAAATGATACCTATATTTTCAGTCTGTGATAAATATTTCCTGGGATTGGAGCATAATGACAGATGACAAGAAGTCAAAAAGAGCACCAAAAGAATTTGATTTTCTGTTATTATTACATTTCCGATACTGGCGTTGATACAAAGTTGTCAAAGATTGCAATATTTTACAAGTGCAATATTTATTCATCTGTAAATTTTATTTTTTTATTTTTCTACTGTAACAGCTTTATTATTGTATCAGACTTAAAACACTATCAAATATTTGCTGACAAATTCCCAAATTTCCTGACAATTAACAGATGCATCATTAGTCCATTACATCAGGAAATATCTATCACAGCCTGGTAATATTGGTATCTTTTTAATCGTCTTGAAATGCCTAAAAGGGTGGGATGTTTATTTCTACATGTCATCGCGATAGTGTGAAGAGGGTCTCATGAGAACAGTTCCGGGTGAGATGATACCACATACACATACACGTACTGAGTACTCATACCCGACACGAGGATGCTGTACGATGAGAGGTGCTGAGTGAGTGAGGATGGTAACTCCCGTCCACTGCACGGGTCATAAAACCATCCACCTGCCGCTGACGCCAACGTAAATTACATAGTGAAAATACACAGATGAAGTTTGGTGTGTCCTGTATTCGTGATAAAAGCCTACATGTACATGTAACACACATGCACATTGAACTCTGTGCCTGGATTACAGTCCATTCTGTACGTCTCGTGTGCGGGCTCTCACATGTTTCATTTCACTCACATGGTCTGACACATGGACTATTCTCTCTGTGTTGACTTACAAGTGTAACAAGCTGCTCATGGTCTGACACAGATTAGTCTCTCTGTGTTGACTCGCCATGTCTCGTGACTTGTGGCATTAAGTCAACTCGGTGATTTCCCGCTGATCGCCTTCTGAACAAACACCGTTCTCGCCGTACACACAGGCGGGGGGCGGGTTGACTTAGACAGGGGCGTATAAAGCGTTTAACACCTGCTGCCGAGGTGTTAATGACTCCCTGCCGCCCTAATCACACCTGAATCACACTCAGTGGCTTATGACACGCGCGCGTTCTGCGCATGCTCGGCGGATTAAGGCGCATGCGTGTCAGCCAGCTGGCCGTGCTGCCACCTGGTGAGAGAACGCGGAATACGTCCAGACCCGTTTGTCGTCTGCCACTCCTCACAGAGCAGAACGAATTAATTAATACTCCTGAGGAAGATTAATTAATTAATCAAAACGTTGAGTTTGTAAATTACATTCTGCATCGCTCATCCCATCATTCCACTTGTACTCATCACTTATCATCAATAAACTGAATCAATTGAAACGGAAGGAGCCTGGTTTAGGTGTTAACTCACACCAATCATAACTAATGAACGGTCAGATATCGTAGAATCCGGGGGTATTATGAATGAACTAGCGACTTCGTCGAGTCCGAGTCCGAAAAATATAGAAAAGTGAAAATACAGACTGCCGATAGCGGGGTTCGATCACCCGACTATTCGAACTACCGCATCCCCATGCACCACAAAGACAGTTGCTCTAAATGAGCCAAATACTTAGTCTGTTGGTGGGTGGGGGGGAATCAGCGGAGTTTTGAAAGGGCTACCAGCGAAAGTTGAGATCTCATTGGTTTCTCACAAGAAAGGTAGATTGGAAAACTACGATACTAAACTTTGATTTCGGCATGGCTCGAAATGAATCATAAGAGAAGAAGTTTGTCTGAGTATAGTCCTACAAAAAATAAGAACAGATTCGAGTTTTTCACTACACGAGAATCTCACTCCCGTGGGTCTTCAATCTCCAGCCCTAGGTCTGCTTAACTATGTCTCTATGTGCGGGAGCAACTTCAAGCGGATTCGACGAAATTCTACCGTTTTAGATATAGTAGGTAATAACGTGCTAAGAAAATAAGTCTAATTGAACAGACTGCCCAAACAAACAAATGCTACAAAGCTCGACGTGGTTTGGCGATCATTCGCGGAACGCGTCTTGTGAATGACGTCGGTGTTTATAAGTATTTACATTCGCGCACACTGTGCACGTATTGGCCGTGTAGGGCGCGTCTCCTCAGAGCGAGGCTGGTGTAAACAAGAGGGTGGCGCCCCTGGTGAGCGGGGTGCAGACAGGTGGGGGCAGTCTTTGTCCGGTGTGACGTGTGACAGCTGGACGCCGGACAGACGCCGGACAGACGCCGGTCATTTGGGCGGGTCTATTATAGACAAAGGGGTGGCCGTATGGAGGAGGGATGTGGTACATTTACCAGCTGGATATATGTGACGGGGGGGGGGGGGGGGGAGAGGGCGAAGAAGGTGTGAAGAGGTCAGTAAATAAATATAATTAAAACACCCAGGATGCCGTGATTAGTGTTGGGTTTTCTTAAAGCAGGAAAATAAAGTAGGAAGATATTCAAAGGAGACATTGAAGGGAGGGATCGTTTGAGCTGGACACTAGTATCATGATAGCTACATTGTAATTGAGATTGAAAATGTTAAGACTGATATAGAAGAAGTGATGAAAATTATTGCAAAAATTGACATTTGGAAATCGTCTGGTATCCACGCTATATCATCAAGATACATGAAAATTGCTTTGACTGCAGTTCCAAATGCCACTACTCATCTGTTTAATTTGTCTTTTAGCTCAGGCCGAATACCTGATCAATGGAAGATCGCAACTGTTATTCCCTTGATAAAACAGAAAGGGCTTAAAAGTATTTCTAACTTACGGCCAGTGTCTCTCTTACCGTTAATGGGGAAGCTTATGGAGCGAATTGTCCACGATAGATTAGCTAATTATTGCGAAACTAACAAATTACTAACAAACCTCCAAGGAGGTTTTAGAGCTGGACACTCGACCATAGACACCACCGTTAGGCTTACAGAAGATATATTTAAGGGGTTTAATAATGGGTTAGTAACTATCCTAACTTTCATAGACCAGGCAAAAGCCTTCGATACGGTAGATCATAAGATACTTTTAAAAAAATTGAATTTGATGGGGATTAAAGGGAAACTTCTACTTTGGATAACAAACTACTTAGAAAATAGAACACAAATAACCAGGATAGGCGAAGATTTTTCAAACAGTGACACTATTTCATATGGGGTACCACAGGGCTCCATTTTGGGACCGTTCTTCTTTTTAACTTACATTAATGACTTGGTTGACAGTGTTGAATCTCAAGGAATCCGCCTTTACGCGGATGATGCAGTGATTTTTGTTCAAGGATACGAAAAGGTTGATCTGTTAACTAAGTTGAATGACAAACTTGAGAGGGTCGCAAAATGGTGTAAAATAAATAAACTTACGATAAACGAGAGTAAATCCAAATTTATGGTCTGTGGTACCCACCAACGTATCAAAAAACTAGGTGAACTAGAAATTGCTCTAAATGGAAAGATATTGGAAAGGGTCTATAACTTTAAATATTTGGGAATAACCATGGATCCTATTCTAAATTTTAATAAACATGCACAAAATAGCATCAAACTAGCCTCGCACAAAATCTATCTATTACTCAAAATTCGTAAATACCTAACCATTGAAGCAGCTTTGCGGGTTTTTAAATCCATGGTTACACCTTTTTTGGATTATGGGGACATCTTCCTTGGAAAAACTTCCAACAATAAATTACAGCAACTCCAAGGGCTTCAAACAAGAGCCTTGAAAATAGTCTTTAGATCCAAAAATAAGTATAGTAGTATGGAACTTCATGAAAAGGCTAAAGTTCCTTTCCTGCTGGAAAGAAGGAAAGCACACTTAGCAAATTATATGTACAAAATAAAAGGAGATGTTACCCTGTTGGACCCAAAAATAAGAAATACGAGGTCTGATGAGGGCGTTAGTTTTAAGGTGATTAGACCTAAGGTTGAATGTTTCAAGGCGAGTGTGTTATATCGCGGAGCATGTCACTGGAACTCCTTAAAACCGTTTATCCGTAAGATTGATTCCTATGAAGCCTTTAAAAAAAGACAGAAAACGTTGGCGTTATACCCTGATTAAGTACATAAAGGTCGGATACTGTATTTGATAATTTATATTTTTATCAACTTCTTCATACCTTGGAAATGGTTTCATATTCTTGATGTTTTTAAAAATGTATGAGTTAATTGGTTAGACTGAATGAATCATGGAACAAAGGCCCTGTAAAGTAAACTTTATTGTTAAAATGTAGCACAGGACATACCCTGTGACAAGTCTGCTCTTCGTTCCCATAGAACATCTTCATTTGGGAGGGTGAAAACACCAAAGCATAATAATGGACACAACCAAAGACTATGGCAATCATTGATTGTCAAGAACACTGATATTTTGTCATTTTATACAAGACAAAACTTTCTTTTAATCTGTTAAGATATCAAAACTGTATTTTTTGTACAAGATCTAACCTTTAGATCAATGTATATTTTTGTATAAGGTTATGAGTTGAGTTGGGTGTACCAAAAGGCTGTAAGGGCACTCATACCGGCTAAACCCCGATGTCCTTACAGGATAAATAAACAAATAAAAAAAAAAAAAAAAAAAAAATCAGAATAATCTTGTAGTCCACAGGTAGAGCGCCATCATGTCTAACCCCTCCCCTGTTTCTGTTGGCTTGTATGTGTGTGTGGGGGGGGGGGGGGGGGGTAGACAGGAAGCTACACAAATGTCAGATACTGCTTTGTTTGCTCGCTGTGGTGCCGAGTGCCGATCTATCCGTGGTCCTTGGGAAAGTTTGTTGATCTTACATGTGCATCACTTTGAACATCTACGACTAACACCTCTTCTATCAAACTGTTTTTCTGGGCAGGCGACTGTTTTGAGTTCAATCTATTCGCTGGCAAAACGAAAGAAAGTTAGATCGAAGATTGATTGATACATTTCCAGTTGCGATGTGAGGCTGCCATGTCCCTGGTGAGTTCTAAATCATGACGATTTAAACATGAATTTTAATATAAATCATCGTCAGATAAGTCGATACAGACACAACTTTGTAGCGCCGATTCGGTGTTTCCAGATAAACTATTTGAACAACACTTGTGTTCCGCGATACGAGAACTCTCTTGTTTGGTGGTTCAGACTCAGCGATCCAGGGGCCCGTTTAATAATCTAGGTTCTTACACAAAGACACTTGTCCGTACCTTAGTACAAATGATATTTAAGTTTGTTTGCTAAGACAGTATCAGACATCCATAAGGTCGTCCATACGTGTCGAATAAAGTTGACCCACATCGTCCCTGGGTCTCTATGGCATACAGAAAAGGGTCTATAATTGTAAGAACCAGGCCTCGGGGTCAAAGCCTCTCATTGGATCCCGTTACTCGGCGAATGACTTCATCTCCTTTGACCTCAGCCTCAGACAGAAGACAACAAAGACCCGTCCCTCTACCCCGGTACCCCGTCATTGTACCCCGGGGCTTCGCGGAACGACGGAGAGTGACGTAAGCGTTATTCCCGACGGCGTTTCTCGGACGCCGATCTCTCTCCACTCTCCACTCATACCCCTACACTCTCCACCCATACCCCTCAGCCCTAGAGTTGCTCAAGTCTTTAATTATGAGCATTCATTAAACGATTGAACAATATTGGGATGGAATGATAAGGAACTGCATCGAGATGCATGTCCACTGAAACTACATCATGAGTGTTGGCTACGAGGTAATCTCACGAGGCGAAGTCAAATTACGTAGCAAACCAGAATGCATGGCATATTTTCAGTAGCTATGGATTGAGTGCGGTTCCGATTTGATCTCACTGAAGTGACAGACTGGTTGGCTAACATTTGTGACATCATCCCCCACTGAGTACATTTACAAGCTGCCAATGTTAGGTCTACGGAGAACATATCATGGGTGAGATAAATGACAATATGCAGCCTCCACCTGACTGGCCCGGAATCACGGCGAGGAGGGGCGGGTTGGGTGTAGGAGGAGGGTGGAGGGACTGGAGCCCGTCTACCGCCACCCTCCACGGGCCATGTGAGGGTCAGTGACATGTCGGGGGCGGGCGTGTGTGTGTGTGGGGGGGGGGGGGGGGTTGGCGGGGGGTTGATTGGCTTGGCGGGACCTGCCTCGACCCGCCCGTCACACGGGGTATATAAGTATACAGGGAGTTGTTGGCGGGGTTATTACACCCCGAACCCGGCACACGACCCACTCCGCCCACCACCGGTCAGTGTGGGTTTGTTGTTCACAGATCGGGCAGCGCGACACACGGCGGTCACTTTGTGATTCTGCGCGGACAAAGACGGCGGCAGTTTGCTGGACGCTGGACGCTTCTGGACGTAACGGAAACCCGCTCCGCTTCATCATTCCCGCCATGGATTCAGATTAACTCCAGACGCGCGGATTATCTCCCGAGCGCCGCCCGCGTCCGGCTCCACACATCCTCAGCACCTCACGGATTATCTTTACTCCAGTGTGGACTTTATTTCGGGATTCTGGATTTTTTTTTTTGATTTTTTTTAACGCAGACGACTTTTGGAAGTGAGATTCGGAACGCTGCTGTAGGACTTCCGTTTCCGGGTCAAGGCGCAGGCGCAGTTGCTCGCTGAATGGCGGAAGTGGTTGGGTTGCGTCGCGCGCAGTTTCCGCTGCCCCCAGGCCCGCTGCCCTGCCACCAGGGAGCGCTGCGGAGACGCCGCCACCCGCGCGCCCTCATGCGGCGAGTTGTGTACAACAGAAGCAGTGACGCGGAACCGGTAAGAAACCAGCGTTTATATGTAGCGAGTTAAACAAGAATACCAGCTTCAAGTTGTTCTCTCCACGAGATTCTCACTCTCGTGGGTCTTCAGTCTCCAAGCCTAGGTTTAGTTCACTCTGTCCCTATGTGCGGGAGAAATTCCAAGCAGAGTCTACCAGAATCATAGTTTTTTTAGATATAGTAGGTAAAAAGGGGCGAGAGAAAATTACACTGAGATGGGAATAATGCGGGTACAAGGTAGACAATTCTAAGTAGCTCCGAACAATGAGATATACCGGCTAGAAAATTACACTGAGATCTGAATGATGAGATATACCGGCTAGAAAATTACACTGAGATCTGAATAATGAGATATACCGGCTAGAAAATTACACTGAGATCTGAATGATGAGATATACCGGCTAGGAAATTACACTTAGATGTGAATAACGCGATAATCAGGGTAGAAAATTACCCGTAGATGTAAACAATGCGATATACTCAGTAGAAAATTACACTGAGATCTGAATGATGCGGTATTCAGGATAGGAAATTACCCGTTAATGTGAACAATGAGATATACCGGCCAGAAAATTACACTTAGATGGGAATAATGAGATATACCAGGTAGAAGATTATGAGTAGATCCGAACAATGAGATATACCAGGTAGAAGATTATAAGTAGACGTGAACAATGCGATATGTGAATGTGCCCCGCAGTGCGTGGCCAATCGCAGACGGCGTACCACCGTCAGCATGGCGCCAACCTGTAGCTGTTATAAACTGCTTTATCATCCACCCGATACACAGTGTTCTCGGGCAGTGTGCATTACCAAACCCGGAGCATACAGATATGTTGTATGCTCCGGGCTGCAAAAACTGGCGCATTCAGAAAAATGGTGTGTATGAAAAAATAGTGCATATATAAATGAACTGATATCGGTATGCCACTTGTCCGGAAAATGTGGATAATAGATACAATATAGACTGGTTTCCGATAAAAGTGGCTGTAGGCCTATGCTCCTCGGAGTTGACTTCACAATATCCTCGCTTACATTCGGATAGTGATGCGTCAACTTCATAGAGCATAGCCCTAGGGCCGCTTATATCTGAAACCAGTCAATGTTGCGTCTTTATCTCACCCCTGGTATTTCCTCCCTATAGACTTAACATTCGGAACCCATACTCAAGAGTATTGTAAAAAATGATGTTACAAACATGAGACAATTAGCAAATGATAGCAGTGAGATGAAATCTCAGCCCTCTGAATATGCCGTTCATTTGGGATTGCTACGTAATCTCTCCTGACTCCTGAGATGACTCGCAACCAAAACTCAAGGCATATCTTCAGTTCATTGTTATACACAAACAAATGCTTACTTAAACTAATTAGATTTGCAGCACAGGTACTCAATGGTATCTGGTGAGCTGTGACTATAGACCCTCCAGAGGTTACAAATCTTCCTATTATCGCCCCGGGTAAGTAAAAGTTCCGCTCCCAACAGACTAGCCACACTACGACTGCATGAACCGCAGTTTTCTTATTTATAATTGGAGAAACTGAATAGAATTTCGGATTTAGATGTAGAAATAGATGAAATTTCCATTTCTGGCATCAGAATTTCAATTTGAAGATTTCTGAAAACCGTTAAACTGCAATATTTCTGGGTTTATATGGGTCAAGGGTCTATCACCATACAACGTCGGCAACCAGCGAACACCGGAACTTGTAAACAGACTGAATTTTGGGATACCTCAATAGGGTCTATAGTTTATTTAATGATCCTGTCGTCTGCTGTTTACGACACTCCACCTACTCACTCGCTGATTAAGTCCGCAGTGAAGTGTCAAAGATCTCCACAAACTGCTCCACCTTTCCCAGGTCCTGGTGTTCGGGCGTCGAGTGGAGCCTCGTGATCATTTCACAGACCTGGAGGTGAAAACATAGACTTGCTCAAGTCTTTGATTATGAACGATTATGAGCATTCATTAAATGATTAAAGAAAATCGGAATACAATTTATTGTAGTATGTGTCCTTCTCTGACTGGCCCATGAATCACTGTGTCACTTAGAAGTGGGGCCAGTCTAGGCCTGACGGTGTGACATGCACCTCACACACACGGGGTCTGTTGAATAACTCATACCTAAGAAAGCACAGAGTACATCGTTACCTTTTACGAGGGTCATTGTTTAATGATATTTAAACTCGTTCGCTAAGACAGTCCTAGCCGACAGAAGGTCTTCCAAAAGTGTTGAATAAAGTTGACCCACATCGTCCCTGGGTCTCGTTGGCATACAGAAAGGTGTCTTCATGTACGAGTCTAAGTTACTCAACAGGCCCCTGGCCCTTCAGGAGGGAGTGGCCATTACGTATGGTAGAGAGGGGGGCTGATGGGCTATTTAAGGGGGTGGACGTATCAGAGTTTATTTTAGGATATTTGTCTGGGGAGCACTTCGTATTCAAGGATTCACCGAAGAAAACCCCCCTCCCCTCCCCTGCCATAGATAATGAACGCTCCCTGAGTGACCAGGCCTGGCTCGGCCTCTATTTACAGACCCGCCCTAACTCCACATGGTTTGAGAATATCTCCACTTTTTTCCTGACCCCAACTGACACTGAGATCCACTTAAAGTTGGAGATTGATTTGATCACGTGGTTGGGTTATCTCTAACTCTTAGATCGGCCACCAGGTGGTGTCGACTCTCGAGTGTTTCCTGGTGACTGCAGGTGGGAACTCGGAGTGCGCAGGTGCACCCAGAGCCAGCCTCTGATTGGTCAATCACCGGTCACGTGGTCCGTAGAACAAAGACTCGGCTGATATCACCCTCTGATGACGTTTGGGGATGAGTTGTCCGGGGTATTAATGACATTCTGGATCCCGACACCTAAACAGTTTCACTGATCATCCCAGCAGACTCTTGTAATTACTGAGTTATCCCTCTCAATGGCGACTGGGGAAGAACCATCGGAGGTAAGATTAATTATAATTCGCTTACGATATAATATTTGTGTATCTATATTTTAACATTCAATTCGCCATACCACTGAGAATACCCACCCTCCGTTTTTTCTTGTTGTTTGGTGTCTTGATGGCAAATCGGATCCGAATTCCATATTGAAAAAGAAATCCTATGTCAATTTCCTGTATGAATTAAGCAAATATGAATAGTCCGTTTGTTACTGATTAGGCCTACGTTAGGTAAAACTAGACAAAACTTAGATTTGTACTAATTTGGTATTAGTTAACGCCATTCAGACCAATGTTAATGGATGAATGACTATTTCAAAAACCACCAGGTGGCACCACAGCCTTCAGTCTGTGCACTCAAGCGCTCGTATGGTAATGCCGTACTAACTTTTCCACATATTCTATGGGCATTATTGTCGATAACGGCAAGTTTCTATGACGACCATTTAACAGCGTCCACACCAGCGCGCCCACTGGTGTCACCCAGGGGAACTAACCTCCACCTCGTAGTGGTAAAGGAAGCCTGGCCGATGTCTCCGCATCTTAGGCCAGGTAACGCCCGCCATTTTCCTGGTGCATCATGGGTAACAGCGGGATTGCATTCGGCTGGTACCTGACTGATACTTGTTGGATTTTATGCTGGTTCGCCCGCTAAGGGCGTGGCGAAATATGTCAGTTTTTAGAGAAACATTCTAATAAATTATATTTTATCTTTTGGAAAGTTGCCATTACTTTATTTTATTTCTGGTCATTTATACAACCTCCAAATCACAGACATTCAAAGCATATTTAGGATGATTTATACAAACCTAAATACACACATATAAAATATCATGATGGTATTGAGAAACCCCTTTGCCACACACATTTAAAGTATAATCATGGTAATTCATAAAAACTCATATGTCACACGAGTTTAAAGTATCGTTATCACAGATATTTGGTTATGACTGTCCCCATAACACCACTTAAAGTGCGATCAATACAACTCCACTTCTAACTCGATGGACACTGAGTGTTGTCGCGGAGTGACTCAAGTGGCGAGACTCGCATCACACACTGACCGGCCCCGGGCCGTCCCAGGTGTGACAATGGTCGAGAGGAGAGCTTCCTTCACACACACACTGACAGCTCGCCTATTGACAGCTCCTCTATTGACAGCCGTTGACAGCTCTAAGCCCTGTATAAGGCGTGTGTTGACTCTGGTTTTAACGGAGCTGTCACACACACACACACACCTCCACCTCAGTCCCAGTCTCAATGACGAGTGGCGCTTATAGAAAGTTGGGTAATCATTATGGGATGTTTGTCATGGCAACGCGAGCCGACAGAGCGCTATGTAAGGCCGGACCTGATTGGACGCCCAGTTTTGGCGCGAACTTCTCCCGCGTAAACGTCAGGCGGCGTCGGTGTTGACGGTCAAGGGCAAGGTCAAGGACTGCGATATCAGGGAGTAGGGAATACTCCAGAGTAGGGATAGAGACATTTAGATCTACCTCACAGTTGAGAGAAAGTAAAATAGGAAATTGACGATTCAGTCACACAAGAATAGACAAAATGGGTGAATTTTGACTAAAATCTCATTCTAATTTTTACAGACACTTTAGTAAGTCCATTGCGGTGGTCTAAATCATGTTTGTTTAAAAAAAAATCAGAATCAAGGTGGATATGGCGGGGACCGGAACCTGCTCAGGGGATCAGGACACTGTCTGGTGGGAGTCTGTGAGATTTACAACCACCCACGTTCTATAATTTATATATTATATGATGAGCTTCTGTACACTGGATGGCATCTAAATCCGCTGGATTAGGCTCCGGTAAGCCAGGAGGTGGTTCGGGGAATAGATAAGCCCTGACACTGAATAATCCATGGCCGGGTAGAGCCTAGTCGGGTATTAATGCCAGGTGTGATATTATACCTGGTGACAGGATACCCCCCCCCCTCCCCCCCGGCCCGGTAGATATAAGCAGGGCCGTATCATCGCGTGTTTGTATTGAGGTGGTCGGATACGGTCACGATTATCCCTGACCCTGGGAAATACGCGCACATTACGTCATCACAGGGACGCTCAAGGGGCCGACAACGCGCCTAAAACAGGCCTAACATTTAGGCGCGGAATCCTACAGATCTGTAGCTTACCGTACTACGTTTTATTAATTAAAGTCCAACCCCCTCAGATCTCAGAGGGATACAAACAAAAGAGGGCAATTATGCTAGATTCGGGTGGGTTTGGAGGGGGCGGGGTGGGGTGTGAGGTGTGTGTGTGTGGTGTGGGGGGGGGGGGGGGGGGTGAGAACAATGGTATACAGGGGAGAAGGTGGATGGGGGGGGGGGGGGGGGGGGGGTCAGACAAAGCGGCCTGACAAAGGGTCACCCCTCACACAGTGTTAAATCGGGCCGTGGGAGATTCCCCTGTCTGACTACTATAAGACACACACATGAACAACACAGTATCCCCAACACAAAGTGTCACGTCCAGAAAGACAGGGATTTACACATCTTTGTGAAAGTATCTGACCTTTGTGTGGTGATCTTTTGTTTATTTTTATTGTATTTTTATGGTAACACCTATGGCCAAGCTGCATTGTAGGGTAGATTCAAACTAGTTGTGTTTTATTTAGGCCCATATTTACAGAAGGCCTACTACAAGTTTTTACATATTTAGAAACGCCATATTTGACATTTGATATGTACTGGGAGTCTATTGGTCCATGATGTAGGCCTGTCATAGCTATTTCTAATCTGCCGTATCCCTTAAGCCTATGCCTCTCATAGCTGTGGCACAGCCTACTCTGGTGATTTATAAATAGATAACAGTGTACTTCGGTACTTTCATGAATTTTCAATCTGGACTTTGCAAAAGCAAGGGTTAAAACCCTTTCGGTTTTGATATTTTATGTCATCATTTCTTGCACTATATTGCAGAGCAACATCTTTTGGCGTGTATAGGCCTACACATTGTGTTTCAAGTCAGTATTGACAATGTAAAGCTGTAATAAATTATTATCAATAGTCTATACATTGAGGCCTACCTACAAGGCTTAAGGGGCACTTGCTATGGTGAAGTAAATCTATAGGCTTAGCCTACACATTGACAGGTAGAAAAAAAACCCTGACATATACAGGCATTTCTCTAACATTAATTTACCTGTGACAGAAGCGATCTCTGGTGTTAAATATAGACGTGAATGTCTGGACATGTCACAACACAGGGTTTTCACCTTTGTGTGCAATAGTAGTGACATCAGTCAAAGATTACACAACAGAGAAAACCGCGACTACCTGTGCGCGTTCGTAAACACGCAAATAAGTCATCGTCTTCCCCATATAGCTGTGATTTAACACTATAAAAAGAGAAAATAACCAACGCAACGTACCACATCCACCAGTTCATAAGCTATATGAGTTAGTGATGTATATTTAAAGTTTAGATAGTTGTTGGGATACTTTTGGCTGTGTTCGTACACGGGTGGGGATTCCCCGGGGCGTGTTTCCGAACGCGGCCGGATGATGGCGGAGGGGACGGTTGGGACGCGTCTGAACGCGTTCCTGTGGCGGCCATCACGGCTCCGAGTCGCGTTTAAAACACTCCACGCCATGTCAGAGTGGTGTCAACTCCCCCGGATTTACTGAGACATTCTCATCATGAAGAGACTGAGAGGCCGGACCAGCCCTCCCGTGTGCACCATGGTGAGTAGAGGGTGGTTAGACCGGGTTTAGGAATGTTTCATGGAGTCTAGATCTACAGCTGAGTTGGTGTTTACATTTTTACGTCCAGCTTCTTGTTCTGTGAGAGTGAGGAGAGTGGGACAGAGACGGGGATGTGAAGCCAGCATGGACTGAGTGTATCGTGTTAGAAATACAAGTTTACATGTCACATTATGTGGGACTGTGCCACCATCATGGACTGAGTATCGTTTTAGACATTTGAGGGGACTGTGACTGACATGAGTTTGAATACGGGACTTGTTTCAATGGCGAGATGGATCTATGTCACTTTTGTTATGTTACTGTTAGTTTACGGCAGTATATTAAAACATGGCGTGGTTTATCATGTCTAGCACTGAGGCCTAAGTCAGTCTCAGTGAGCACTAGATCTAGTGTCAGTGTCACTCTACCAGCAAAGACTTGACTAGATATCTAGATTCTAACTTAGAACTCGATTCACTGAGGTCTTGTTTTCCTGTCTTTTCGCTATACTCTATACAGGACGAGTTGTGTCAGTGGAGGTGAAATATTTACGCTTCATCTTCATTGAGGCGGACAGGGCTGGCTATAGACTTACCCAAGTCTTTGATCATTGACAACATTCCGAAATAAAACTGTTTTGCAATATGAGGACGTCCCTGACACCAGGTATCCCAGTGAGGAGGGGTGGGGTACGTACAGAGGTAGGAGACAGGGACAGAGGAGGGGTGGGGTACGTACAGAGGTAGGAGACAGGGACAGAGGAGGGGTGGGGTACGTACAGAGGTAGGAAACAGGGACAGAGGAGGGGTGGGGTACGTACAGAGGAGGAGACAGGGACAGAGGAGGGGTGGGGTACGTACAGAGGTAGGAGACAGGGACAGAGGAGGGGTGGGGTACGTACAGAGGTAGGAAACAGGGACAGAGGAGGGGTGGGGTACGTACAGAGGAGGAGACAGGGACAGAGGAGGGGTGGGGTACGTACAGAGGAGGAGACAGGGACAGAGGAGGGGTGGGGTACGTACAGAGGAGGAGACAGGGACAGAGGAGGGGTGGGGTACGTACAGAGGAGGAGACAGGGACAGAGGAGGGGTGGAGTACGTACAGAGGTAGGAGACAGGGACAGAGGAGGGGTGGGGTACGTACAGAGGTAGGAGACAGGGACAGAGGAGGGGTGGGGTACGTACAGAGGTAGGAGACAGGGACAGAGGAGGGGTGGGGTACGTACAGAGGTAGGAGACGGGGACTGAGGCCAGTCTATAGGCCGGTTACACGGGTCATATCTGGCCGCTATTATTGTAGCCTCAATCACTCAATGCAGATGAGAGGTGACAACCCTACCGCGGGTTCAGCAACTTATAGAAGCCACAGCACTTTTCGCCATTCCAGTATGATTATATTATCATTATTACAGTATTATTTATGGGTCATCCCTTGGGATTCGTAGTAAAGTAACAGAGGGATGGGTGTCGCAGAACAAGAGATGAAAATGTGTAAACACGAATCTACATTTTGGGCTGAGCTTTAAGTGCTGACTTCACAAACACAATTTGTTTTTTGCTGTGTCTGTGTGTGGAGCCCCTATTATCGCTCACTGTGGTCCAGTCAGACGGTCTGGCAGGATTCATCCCGCCCTAGCGAGTTAACAGTTAACTGAGCTGTGTGGTGGAGTCGGCGCTGTGGATGTGGGAGCGGCGTCCGTGTAGAAGGTGTTGACTCGTCACTCGGGTTACGGCAGTCAGGAATGTTGTCAGTTGTCGGAGATTTCGTAACTCTAATCGCTGAGTTCACACCATTAAAATACAAGGAGTAGGTGTATAAACCAGAGCTCGGCAAATATTGTCTCCACTCAACAAGCGAAAAAAACCGGGCAGAAGTAAGCTCCGACATCAAGGCTTAGTCATGTCGAGTTAGAGAGCGTTTCCAGGTAGCCTCTGAGGGGTCGGCACAGGTTGAACCACTTCATATTATGATTGATTTTTGATGATTTTTTTCCTGCTGAGTTACGGATGGTCGTAGACACACCTGGGATACGGTTGTTGGCACTATGATGTCACAGCTGACAGTACACTAAGGTTACCGTGGTTAGGGGCAGTTCTAATAACTGTCATTCAAAAAGCATCGTGGTAGGACGTCGCCTTGTCTCCCTTCCACATTATGATTAATCAGGTGAAATTAAATTGAGCTTTTAATGCGTTAAGAGAGTATCAAGAGATGACTTTGTTAGTTTAAGGAGAGAAGTCCTGCTGGGGTTCATCACTGTAGGTCGGAAAAGGTCACGCTCAATTCATTATTTAGTCGATTCAAACCACATAGTTGATTCAAACCAGTTAGCTTTCCGTTTGTTCCATGGAAATTCAATTTTATTTTTGATATATAATTGTATTTCCTTGTTTAAAATGTAGATGAAATCATAAGGGATGGTCGCTTTCCATTTTCAATAAATAATGAAATTTTCTTTGTGTCAATCAAAGATGATATCAATTGAGCCTCCTTCACACCAAGAGGGGCGTGCCGGGGCGGACAGCAACGATCAATCTGTTCACCCTCTTGGTCGTCTCGCCTCCTCGTGGTGCAGGCCAGATATGTTTGCACGCAAGCATAACGAAAGCGACCGGGGTGGGGAGTTAGCTCTGTGGTAAAGAGCACTGGACGCGTAATAACAAGGTTGTTGGACCAACAAGGTCTGTGTATCACTGCAGCCACCTTTCTCCTCCATCCCCAGCAGTGGTAGACTTACTGCTATATCAAAGTCCAGTCCTTCTCATACCATGTCAATTTGGTGTGGTGTACAGCCACTTTTCTCCTTCATCCCCATAAGTGGTAGATTTACTGCTATGTCAAAGGCCAATCCTTCTCATACCATATCTAAGTGGTGTGGGAAGGGAAAGAACTCTCACCTCGGTAAATGTGTAGGGGGGAGATTTCTACCTAAATTCTTCTCATAGATTCGATCAAACCCAAAGTAAGTCTGATAAAACAAATCGGACTTTAAACTACCCAAACACTCCTCACAGACAAGTGTCAGTGAACAAATCGGCCGTAAACTACCCAAACACTCCTCACAGACAAGTGTCAGTGAACAAATCGGACGTTAAACTACCCAAACACTCCTCACAGACAAGTGTTAGTGACTAAATCGGACGTTAAACTACCCAAACACTCCTCACAGACAAGTGTTAGTGAACAAATCGGACGTTAAACTACCCAAACACTCCTCACAGACAAGTCTCAGTGAACAAATCGGACGTTAAACTACCCAAACACTCCTCACAGACAAGTCTCAGTGAACAAATCGGACGTTAAACTACCCAAACACTCCTCACAGACAAGTGTTAGTGAACAAATCGGACGTTAAACTACCCAAACACTCCTCACAGACAAGTCTCAGTGAACAAATCGGACGTTATTTCCCCCGTTTTTCTGATCCCAGCCGAGTTGGCTGTAAATCTGCGCTGATAGGGGGAGGAGGTTTGGAGGCCCACTCCACCTGATATACAGGATGCCCATTCCTCATTTCCGGTGTATATCTCAAAGTCACGTACTGCGCATGCTCGGCGATATCAGCGCCATCTATAGGACCGGAAGTGACGTAACGGAAGTAAACATTGTCTACGAGGCGCCTGCGTGAACTTAGATAAGCTTCACACACACTCGAAACATGATAACGATTCAACTACACCAGGAACATATGTAAAAAAAACACACCATACCTTGAACACGGGTAGCGTGTGACCTTAGCGCACTCGAGTCTAACCCTGTCAGAGGTGTGTTTGTCTCGTGGGAAAATCCACGGGAAAAATGTCAGGGATTGTGAAAGCCACACTAGAGCTGGGATAACTCTAGAAAATAAGCTCTATTCTCAGACTGTTTATTGGTATTTAGAAGGATAGAAGGAAACTCGCGAGATGAAAATAACGTACTCCAGCGAGTTTGACCGCGGAGTAACTCACGAAGGAAAGCTGAGTGAATTACTCTGTGGTCAGACAAGGTGGAGTGTGGACCAAGTTATTTTTCATTGAATGGATTTCTGATTTTATCTCACCCCGTTTGCATGATCAGGAACATTATTAATCTATCACCCAATGAGCCATTGAGTATTGGGTACACCACTTTCACAGCCGTGGAGTATGAGTCCCTAATGTTAAGCCTATGGAGAAAAATACCGGGGTTGGATGAGAATCTGATACTAAAGTCTTATCCTTCTTATGTTAGAACTGACTTGACCCTGGCTGTTACTCGAGCATAAAACACGACAAAAACAAGCCACCCTCTCCACGGAACGAGAGGTGTGAGGACGAGAGATCCACCCCCCCCCCCGACCCCAACACCCACCCTGCACCGAGATGCGTTTGGGTTTGCTACATAATCTCACTCGGCTTTGCCTCATCAGATTTCTCCACAACCAAAACTCGTGGCATATTTTCCGCTGAGTTACAGCATCAGAATAGTTCAAATTTCTCCGCAAATCCAGTTAAGGACATTTACATCTCCGTGTTGATGTCTTGTCTACTTTCTGATGTTCTGGCCGCTGATTGGCCAGTCAGGTATGACGTCATGTCACATCAGTCCATCACGACCCTTAACGTGGGAGATGGTTATTCCTGTAACTAAACGTGTACCAGGGGTGAGATAAGGCCACTGGACCAGACTGAAAGAGTAAGTAGAGAAAGACGAGAGAGAGGCGGACGCCGGGCAGACGCCGGGCAGACGCTGAGACGGCGTCTGTGTGAAGGAGTGTGATAACAGCCGAGTGTGACACCTGAGTGTGACACCTGAGTGTGACACCTGCCCCTGCTCTGTGTAGCGCACTTGACCTCCGCTTCTCATCTCTACTCACCTCCACTACTGGCCGCCGCATCCTCCTCCAGCCCCTCCGAACCAAACCTCAAGTCCCGTGCCCAGACCAAACCTCAGCTAGGAGAGCGCCTCAAGTCCCGTCTCCAGACCAAACCTCTGCTAGGAGAGCGCCTCAAGTCCCGTCTCCAGACCAAACCTCAGCTAGGAGAGTGCCTCAAGTCCTGACCCTAGACAAAACCTCTGCTAGAAGAGCGTCTAAAATCCCATCCCGAGACCAAACCTCGGCGAGGAGAGCGCCTTGAGTCCCGACCCTAGACTGAACCATTGATAGGAGAGTGCCTTAAGTCCCGACCCTAGACCGAACCTCGGCGAGGAGAGCGCCTTGAGTCCCGACCCTAGACCGAACCTCGGCGAGGAGAGCGCCTTGAGTCCCGACCCTAGACTGAACCTCTGATAGGAGAGTGCCTCAAGTCCCGTCCCTAGACCGAACCTTGGCAAGGAGAGTGCCTCAAGTCCCGTCCCTAGACTGAATTTCAGCTAGGAGAGTGCCTCAAGTCCCGTCCTGAGACCAAACCTCTGTTAGGAGAGTGCCTCAAGTCCCGTCTCTAGACCAAACCTCAGCTAGGAGATTACCTTAAGTCCCGACCCTAGACCAAACCTCAGCTAGGAGATTGCCTTAAGTCCCGACCCTAGACCTAACCTCAGCTAGGAAAGAACCCTGCCGGAGTGAGAGAGTGAAGATGGGAGGTCAGGTTATGATCAGTGCCACATCACATCCCCACGTTTCACAGAGAGCTGCCTCCATGTCGTGTTGACGGGGAGCTGCCTCCATGTCGTGTTGACGGGGAGCTGCCTCCATGTCGTGTTGACGGGGAGCTGCCTCCATGTCGTGTTGACGGGGAGCTGCCTCCATGTCGTGTTGACGGGGAGCTGCCTCCATGTCGTGTTGACGGGGAGCTGCCTCCATGTCGTGTTGACGGGGAGCTGCCTCCATGTCGTGTTGACGGGGAGCTGCCTCCATGTCGTGTTGACGGGGAGCTGCCTCCATGTCGTGATGACGGGGAGCTGCCTCCATGTCGTGTTGACGGGGAGCTGCCTCCATGTCGTGTTGACGGGGAGCTGCCTCCATGTCGTGTTGACGGGGAGCTGCCTCCATGTCGTGTTGACGGGGAGCTGCCTCCATGTCGTGTTGACGGGGAGCTGCCTCCATGTCGTGTTGACGGGGAGCTGCCTCCATGTCGTGTTGACGGGGAGCTGCCTCCATGTCGTGTTGACGGGGAGCTGCCTCCATGTCGTGTTGACGGGGAGCTGCCTCCATGTCGTGTTGACGGGGAGCTGCCTCCATGTCGTGTTGACGGGGAGCTGCCTCCATGTCGTGTTGACGGGGAGCTGCCTCCATGTCGTGTTGACGGGGAGCTGCCTCCATGTCGTGTTGACGGGGAGCTGCCTCCATGTCGTGTTGACGGGGAGCTGCCTCCATGTCGTGTTGACGGGGAGCTGCCTCCATGTCGTGTTGACGGGGAGCTGCCTCCATGTCGTGTTGACGGGGAGCTGCCTCCATGTCGTGTTGACGGGGACCTGTGTCTCTCTACACTGAGGGGTGCTGGTGGAGGGCGGGACGTGACCGGGCAAGTCTGACACCGCCCCCTCACCCCGCCCCCTCACCACCCACACCCGGCTGACAGAGCGTGGGAACGGGTCCGCCTCACAACGAGCTGCGGTTAGCGGGTCACGTGACTGATCGGGTCTGACGGCGCGCCGTTCTCCCGTGACGAGAAATGTCTTAAAAGTGTGTGTGACACTACAACATGCGCCACCCGGCGTACACCACACTGACCGGCGTACGCCACACACCACACGGCGTACGCCACCACCACCCAGCGTACGCCACACCCCACCCGGCGTACGCCACACACCACACGGCGTACGCCACACCCCACACGGCGTACGCCACACACCACCCGGCGTACGCCACACACCACACGGCGTACGTCACACACCACACGGCGTACGCCACACACCACACGGCGTACGCCACACACCACACGGCGTACGCCACACCCCACCCGGCGTACGCCACACACCACACGCCGTACGCCACACACAACACGGCGCACGCCACATAGAACCCGGCGTAAGCCACACGCCGTACGCCACACACCACTTCTCTGTTCATTGTGGGGTGTGTGTAGAGATGTCAGACTTTGTGAATGACTGACTTTGTGAGTGACGTTGCTGGTATTCTCTGCCCACACACTGACATCTTCTATTGTCAGTGACTAACTCGTGAATATATTCTCTGCCCCACACACTGACATCTTCTATTGTCAGTGACTAACTCGTTAATATATTCACTGCCCCACACACTGACATCTTCTATTGTCAGTGACTAACTCGTGACTCGTGCAGAAACACAACTCAATAAATTACGTTTTACTTCAGTCTTTAGAAGTTTGAAATCATAAACATCATTATTAGATTGTTGTGATTTACCCACATCAATGTTATCTTTTACTTATCAAAGTAAGTTGCATTTAGCTGGATTTGGAACTAAATTGATCTAACCGAACTTCTAAATTTGATGCCTCAGTGAATCACTAAGGAGCTTTTTCGCTGTGTGAACAGTCAATAGATTATGGTTCAGGAGAATAGTCACTACATTGCTGGGGATGTGTGTCCTATAAAGAAGTGTCGTTAATGACGAGATACTAACGAGATACTAACGAGCATTGTTTCTTTTCACCTCACAGGAGAACAGTCATTACATTACTGGGGATGTGTGTCTTATAACTGTTAGTGTCTTTAAACACGAGATAATAATGAGAACTGTTTCTCTCGTCTCACAGCAGTCATTACATTGCTGAGGTTGTGTGTCATATTGTGTGTCATATAAAACTGTAATGTGTCGTTCATAACGAGATACTAACGAGCATTCTCTCATCTCACAGGAGAGTAGTCGTTATATTCATATCACTGTAACTGTCGTTGATAACAAACTAATAACAATTCTTTTCTCGTTTCACAGGAGAAGCTGGCTAAACATGAGCGCGGTCTTGAGTCTCCGGGTAAAGGCGGGAACGTCAACAATGCGCTGCTGGTCGTGCGAAACCTGGTGCAGCACTTCAACCTGCGCGACCAGTCCGACATCTGTGTGCGCGTCGCCCAGCGCAGCTTCTACCTCCACAAGATCCTGTTAGCGCGCAGCGAGGTGTTCCGGGCCATGATGCTCGGTCAGTTCTGGGACGACTCGCGCCAGCAGGAGATCGAGTTACAGGAGAGTGAGGAGTGTCTGCCGCACATGGAGGCCTTCTTCAGGTACTTCTACACGGCTGAGATCAACCTGAGCCGGGACAATGTGGTGCCGCTACTTGTGCTCGCCAACAAGTACAATGTGAAGGACCTGGAGGAGGCGTGCGAGCGGTTCGCCAACAAACTGGTCTTCTCGGGGACGGAGACGGACACGGTGATAGAGTGGTGGCACCTGGCGGCACAACTCAACCTCAAACTCTTACAGCGTAAGTGTAAAGACTACCTGCTGCTCAACATGGACTCGGTGCTCGTGTCGGGGCACTTCACCGAGCTCAGCGTGGAGTACCTGGAGGTGTTCCTGGGTGAGAAGGACATGGTGGTTCGCAGTGAGTACACCTTGTACCGTGCAGTACTCCGCTGGTTGAACCACGACGCCAACCTGCCCGGGCTCGCCACCAACCTGGGCAAACTGCTGCCGCTCGTCAGGTTCAGCATGATGAGTGTGGACGAACTCCTGGAGATTGAACAGAGTCTGGAGACGCAGCCCGAGTTCCGCAAGCACCTGGTGACGTCACTCTACACCGCCTTCAAGTTCCACGCCATCCCCTTCCACAAGCGGGGCAGTGCGGGGCTGCAGCACCTCGACTCGCCCCGGCTCTACACCAGCGCGCGGCTACCTAAAGTGGGCGCCATGCTGAGACTTCACCCGTACGAGCGCGAGCAGCTGGCGACGGGCGTCACTCACAACATCTCCATCCCCATCTCCCTGTCCAACGCCGACCGCGACGACGCCAAGAACTGGCACCTGGTGTTTCACGAGGTGAACGACCGCATCCAGCTCGAGATCTGCTCGGCGCTGTGCAACTCGGAGCAGTTCGACCTGGTCGAGGCCTCTGTGCTCATCTACAAACAGATTAATGGTGTGACCTTCGTCAAGGGCGTCATGCAGTTCCGCTGCTGTCTCAAGAACATGCCAGACGTGCCATGCGGTCACGTGTTCAATGTGCTGCTCCCCAAAGAGTCGCTGGACCCCAACTCGCCGTACCTCATCTCGGAGGAGGCGGGCGACTTCTGTCAGTTCTGTGTCGTGTGGCGACACTACCACGGCGACGTCTTCTCCTCCCAAAATGCACCAGCCACCACTTCCAGCGAGCATGCGCAGACCGCCACTTCCGGTGAGCATGCGCAGTCGCCGCACAGCACAAACTTGTTACCGGCGTCTCCGGTAGAGGACCTGAGTCCCCGCTCCTGATGGTGGCCGACCAGCGCGGAGTGTTGTTGTTTGATATTATCTGTTATTAATGACGCCTTGTTCAGCGTGTTTCAAGTTAACGTCACAGTTAAATCGCCACCAGTCTTCACAGTCGTCTGGTGTGCTCCATGGCATATTTCTGTCTGACACTGAGACATTACAGTTGATGATTTGATGGTCAACTCTGGAGTGAGAGGAAAACCTAAAGTGACAACATAAGATTCAGTTTGTAGAAATACAACTAAAAAAAACATATAGTGAGGTAAATATGTCGGCTCTCAACAAAGCAGACCCCAAAATGCAAAGATAAAGGATAATAAAGTACCGCAGTGTCATAAGAAGGTTGATGTAAGTAGGACCTTGTTTTACAACACTGGGTCTATTTAAAGTGTTGAGTAAATCACTGTTTTACGACACTGGGTCTATTTACAGTGTTGAGTAAATCACCGTTTTACGACACTGTGTCTATTTACAGTGTTGAGTAAATCACCGTTTTACGACACTGGGTCTATTTACGGTGTTGAGTAAATCACTGTTTTACGACACTGGGTCTATTTACGGTGTTGAGTAAATCGCTGTTTTACGACACTGGGTCTATTTACAGTGTTGAGTAAATCACCGTTTTACGACACTGGGTCTATTTACAGTGTTGAGTAAATCGCTGTTTTACGACACTGGGTCTATTTACAGTGTTGAGTAAATCACCGTTTTACGACACTGGGTCTATTTACAGTGTTGAGTAAATCGCTGTTTTATGACACTGGATCTATTTACAGTGTTGAGTAAATCACTGTTTTACGACACTGGGTCTATTTACAGTGTTGAGTAAATCACTGTTTTACGACACTGGGTCTATTTACGGTGTTGAGTAAATCACTGTTTTACGACACTGGGTCTATTTACAGTGTTGAGTAAATCACTGTTTTTCGACACTGGGTCTATTTAAAGTGTTGAGTAAATCACTGTTTTATGACACTGGGTCTATTTACAGTGTTGAGTAACTCGCTGTTTTACGACACTGGGTCTATTTACAGTGTTGAGTAAATCACTGTTTTACGACACTGGGTCTATTTACGGTGTTGAGTAAATCACTGTTTTACGACACTGGGTCTATTTACGGTGTTGAGTAAATCACTGTTTTACGACACTGGGTCTATTTACAGTGTTGAGTAAATCACTGTTTTACGACACTGGGTCTATTTACGGTGTTGAGTAAATCACTGTTTTACGACACTGGGTCTATTTACAGTGTTGAGTAAATCACTGTTTTTCGACACTGGGTCTATTTAAAGTGTTGAGTAAATCACTGTTTTATGACACTGGGTCTATTTACAGTGTTGAGTAACTCGCTGTTTTAAGACACTGGGTCTATTTACAGTGTTGAGCACGCTACACACAGATCTGTACCCTGCATTTATAAACCCCGCGTGTTCTGTTTCACCAGAAGTGTTCAACTCCCGTCAATCTCATTTTTCTGTCTGGTACCTGGTGTGTTCTCGTGGTTCACAGTTCTCAATAAAAAAATGACGTGTAAAGTCATGGAAAATCTCTCAGAAAGAAACTAGTGAGTGTTTGGTCTGTGTCCTCGTTCTACATTGAGTTTGGAGGGCGCAGTTATATGAACGAGGCGATGGCCGAGTGAATATTCTGGCGTGAAAATAACACCTCTATGACAGGCCGATGTTACAACCTAAAAAAAAAATAGAGATAGATAAAAATTGAGATCGCGAATTGGGACTCAGACCAAGCACGAATATGTTTCTGATTTTATCTTATCCTTGTCATATTTATCTGTTTATCGCCCATTGAGTATGAGTTACCGTAGTCTCAAGCCTGTTAAGTACGAGTTCCTAATGTTAAGCCTATAAACATCTATACCAGGCTAAGGTCAAGTCAAATACGTACTATGGAGAAGTGAGTACGACTACATGGGTCTTTAAAACTGCCGGTTAATGATGATATAATCAGCATTTCTCCACCTCACTAAAGGCCAGACTTGACATTCACCGGATTATTCGGGGAGTGTATTTTTTGTAAAAAGATTATATTTCTGTTCTTCCTTATATCTAGTTATCCAGGGAGACTCTTTCAATATGTAATGTAGTGACAATAAGCTTTGAGCCTGATTTGGTGACTGCATATTTATTGAGTTGGGCTCTCTCTTGTTTTGCCCCTTTAAAAACAGAGCTATATCAAAGCAGTCAGGTCTCCTGTGTCTATTTCAGGGCAGGTTTCTGCTCACTGGGTCCCAACTCCCTGCCTGTGTTCACGAAATCTGCTGTGGAGTAGTTGGTTTCGTCTCAGATGATACATGACTGATGTGACTGGGTGTTTCTGTACATGTGAATAGAATGAATGCTACAAATACAGTGTCGTCTCTCGAGGGCAGGGGTTCTTTGAGGACATGCTGGGTGCTTGAATACATGTAGTTTGTGACGTCACTGACGAGTTTGTGACGTCACCAAAATACGACGACAGAAAATGCTCTGTAAATAGCACATGAAAAGAGTGTGCAGAAGAATTGTAATAAATCTTATTTTGTTGAAAATCAATTTTAAATCTGGTGTTTTCTTTATCTTTGTTGAAATGCTCACAGACCCGTTCTCAATGCTTACTTAAAGCAGCAAATTTATAAGTATTTATCAAAATTATTATTATAAGTAATATTATTATTATGATTATCATCATTATCAATAACAATATCTTTATCATTGTTTTCATTATTGTTGTTATTAATAATGCCCCTACCCATCTACCTGCCTATCCATCAACCTGCCAATCCATTAACCTGCCCACCCATCTAACTGCCCACCCATCAACCTGCCTACCCATATACCTTCACACCCATCTACCTGCCTACCCATCAACCTGCCTACCCATCTACCTGCCTACCAATCTACCTGCCTACCCATCAACCTACCTACCCATCAACCTGCCTACCCATCTACCTGCCTACCCATCAACCTGCCTACCCATCTACCTGCCTACCCATCTACCTGCCTGCCTATTTACCTGCCTACCCATCAACCTGCCTCTCCATCTACCTGCCTACCCATCTACCTGCCTACCCATCAACCTGCCTGCCTATTTACCTGCCTACCCATCTACCTGCCTCTCCATCTACTTGCCCACAAATCTACCTGCCTACCCATCAACCTGCCTACCCATCAACCTGCCTACCCATCAACATGCCTACCTATCAACCTGCCTACCCATCTACCTGCCTACCCATCTACCTGCCTACCCATCTACCTGCCCACCCATCTACCTGCCTACCCATCTACCTGCCTACAAATCAACCTGCCTGACCATCTACCTGCCCATCCATCTACCTGCCCAACCACCAACCTGCCCACCCATCTACCTGCCTACCCATCCACCTGCCTACCCATCTACCTGCCTACCCATCAACCTGCCTACCTACCAACCTGCCAACCAATCTACCTGCCTATCAATCAAGTTGTCTACCCATCAACCTGCCAACCCATCAACCTGCCAACCCATCTACCTTCACATCCATCTACCTGCCTACCCATCAACCTGCCTACAAATCAACCTGCCTACCCATCTACCTGCCTACCCATCAACCTGCCTACAAATCAACCTGCCAACCCATCTACCTGCCTACACATCAACATGCATACCCATCAACCTGCCAACCCATCTACCTTCCCACCCATCTACCTGCCTACCCATCAACCTACTAACCCATCAACCTGCCAACCCATCAACCTGCCAACCCTTCAACCTGCCTACCCATCAACCTGCCTACCAATCTACCTGCCTGCCCATCTACCTGCCAACCCATCAACCTGCCAACCCATCAACCTGCCTACCCATCAACCTGCCTACCCATCTACCTGCCAACCCATCAACCTGCCTGCCTATTTACCTGCCTACCCATCTACCTGCCTCTCCATCTACTTGCCCACACATCTACCTGCCTACCCATCAACCTGCCTACCCATCAACCTGCCTACCCATCAACATGCCTACCCATCAACCTGCCTACCCATCAACCTGCCCACCCACCAACCTGCCTACCTACCAACCTGCAACCCATCTACCTGCCTACCCATCAACTTGTCTACCCATCAACCTGCCAACTCGTCAACCTGCCAACCCATCTACCTTCACACCCATCTACCTGCCTGCCCATCAACCTGCCTAACAATCTACCTGCCTACCCATCAACATGCCTACCCATCAACCTGCCCACCCATCTACCTGCCTAACCATCAATCTGCCTACCCATCTACCTGCCAACCCATCAACCTGCCAACCCATCAACCTGCCTACCCATCTACCTGCCTACCCATCAACCTGCCCACCCATCTATCTGCCCACCCGTCTACCTGCCTACCCGTCTACCTGCCTACCCATCTACCTGCCCACCCATAAACCTGCCTACCCGTCTACCTGCCCACACATCTACCTGCCTACCCATCAAGCTGCCTACCAATCTACCTGCCAACCCATCAACCTGCCTACCCATCTACCTTCCCACCCATCTACCTGCCTACCCATCAACCTGCCTACCCATCTACCTGCCAACCCATCAACCTGCCTACTCATATACCTGCCTACACATCTACCTGCCTATCCATCTACCTGCCCACCCATCTACCTGCCTACCCATCTACCTGCCCACACATCTACCTGCCTACCCATCAACCTGCCTACCCATCTACCTTCCAACCCATCTACCTGCCTACCCATCTACATGCCTGACCATCTACCTGCCCACCAATCTACCTGCCTACCCATCAACATGCCTACAAATCAACCTGCCTACCCATCAATCTGCCTACCCATCAACCTGCCTACCCATCAACCTGCAAACCCCTCAACCTGCCTACCCATCTACCTGCCTACCCATCAACCTGCCCACCCATCAACCGGCCTACCCATCAACCTGCCTACCCATCAACATGCCTACCCATCTACCCGCCCACCCATCTACCTGCCTACCCTTCAACCTGCCTACTTATCAACCTGCCTACCCATCAACCTGCCTACCCATCTACCCGCCCACCCATCTACCTGCCTACCCTTCAACCTGCCTACCCATCAACCTGCTAACCCATCTACCTGCCTATGCATCTACCTGCCCACCCATTTACCTGCCTACCCATCTACCTGCCTACAAATCAACCTGCCTATCCATCTTCCTGCCCACCCACCAACCTGCCTACCTACCAACCTGCCAACCCATCTACCTGCCTACCCATCAACAAGCCTACCGATCTTCCTGCACACCCATCTACCTGCCTACAAATTAACCTGCCTACCCATCTACCTGCCTATCCATCTACATGCCCACCCACCAACCTGCCAACCCATCTACCTGCCTATCGATCAACTTGTCTACCCATCAACCTGCCCACCCAACAACCTGCCAACCCATCAACCTGCCAACCCATCTACCTTCCCACCCATCTACCTGCCTACCCAGCAACCTGCCTACCCATCAACCTACCTACCCATCTACCTGCCTACCCATCAACCTGCCTACCCATCTACCTGCCAACCCATCAACCTGCCTACCCGTCTACCTTCCCACCCATCTACCTGCCTACCCATCAACCTGCCTATCCATAAACCTGCCTACCCATCTACCTGCCCACACATCTACCTGCCTACCCATCAACCTGCCTACCCATCTTCCTGCCAATCCATCTACCTGCCTGCCCATCTACCTGCCTATCCATCTACCTGCCCACCCATCTACCTGCCTACCCATCAACATGCCTACAAATCAACCTGCCTACCCATCTACCTGCCTACCCATCAACCTGCCCACCCATCTACCTGCCTACCCATCTACCTGCCCACCCATCAACCTGCCTACCCATCAAAATGCCTACCCATCTACCTGCCTACCCATCAACCTGCCCACCCATCTACCTGCCTACCCATCTACCTGCGCACACATCTACCTGCCTACCCATCAATCTGCCTACAAATCAACCTGCCTATCCATCTACCTGCCCACCCACCAACCTGCCTACCTACCAATCTGCCAACCCATCAACCTGCCTATCCATCAACTTGTCTACCTATCAACCTGCCCACCCATCAACCTGCCTATCCATCTACCTGCCCACCCATCTACCTTCCCATCAATCTACCTGCCTACCAATCAACCTGCCCACCCATATACCTGCCTACCCATCTACCTGCCCACACATCTACCTGCCTACCCATCAACCTGCCTACCCATCTACCTGCCTACCCATCAACCTGCCTACCCATCTACCTGCCAATCCATCTACCTGCCTACCCATCTACCTGCCTATCCATCTACCTGCCCACCTATCTACCTGCCTACCCATCTACCTGCCTACAAATCAACCTGCCTACCCATCTACCTGCCTACCTATCAACCTGCCCACCCATCTTCCTGCCTCCCCACTAACATGCCTACCCATCTACCTGCCTACCCATTAACCTGCCCACCCATCTACCTGCCTACCCATCTACCTGCCTACCCATTAACCTGCCCACCCATCTACCTGCCTACCAATCTACCTGCCCACCCATCAACCTGCCTACCCATCAACATGCCTACCCATCTACCTGCCTACCCATTAACCTGCCCACCCATCTACCTGCCTACCCATCTACCTGCCCACCCATCAACCTGCCTACCCATCAACATGCCTACCCATCTACCTGCTTACCCATCAACCTGCCCACCCATCTACCTGCCTACCCATCTACCTGCCCACACATCTACCTGCCTACCCATCAACCTGCCTACAAATCAACCTGCCTATCCATCTACCTTCCCACCCACCAACCTGCCTACCTACCAATCTGCCAACCCATCAATCGCTATCCATCAACTTGTCTACCTATCAACCTGCCCACCCATCAACCTGCCTATCCATCTACCTGCCCACCCATCTACCTTCCTACCAATCTACCTGCCTACCCATCAACCTGCCTACCCATTCACCTGCCTACCCATCAACCTGCCTACCCATCTACCTGCCTACCCATCAACCTGCCTAACCATCAACCTGCCTACCCATCAACCTGCCCATCCATCTATCTGCCCATCCATCTAACTGCCTACCCATCTACCTGCCTACAGATCAACCTGCCTACCAATCTACCTGCCTACCCATCTACCTGCCTCTCCATCTACCTGCCCACCCATCTACCTGCCTACAAATCAACCTGCCTACCCATCTACCTGCCTATCCATCTACATGCCCACCCACCAACCTGCCTACCTACCAACCTGCTAACCCATCTACCTGCCTATCCATCAACCTGTCTACCTATCATCCTGCCAACCCATCTACCTGCCAACCCATCAACCTGCCAACCCATCTACCTGCCCACCCATCAACCTGCCAACCCATCAACCTGCCTACCCATCTACCTGCCTATCCATCTACATGCCCACCCACCAACCTGCCAACCCATCAACCTGCCAACCCATCTACCTGCCTATCCATCAACTTTTCTACCTATCAACCTGCCCACTCATCAACCTGCCAACCCATCAACCTGCCAACCCATCAATCTGCCCACCCATCTACCTGCCTATGCATCTACCTGCCCACACATTTACCTGCCCATCCATCTACCTGCCTACCCATCTACCTGCCTACAAATCAACCTGCCTACCCATCTACCTGCCTATCCATCTACATGCCCACCCACCAACCTGCCTACCTACCAACCTGCTAACCCATCTACCTGCCTATCCATCAACCTGTCTACCCATCAACCTGCCAACCCATCTACATTCCCACACATCTACCTGCCTATCTATCTACATGCCCACCCACCAACCTGCCTACCTACCAACCTGCCTACCCATCAACCTGCCCACACATCTACCTGCCCAACCTCCCTACCCATCTACCTGCCTACCCATCAACCTGCCCACCAGTTAGAAGTTAGAGAGGTCCCCCTAGTCCGGTCTCAATTCTGCCTCCCCACTACCCGTGAGGAGTTAAACTCTCCCCTCCACATCTTAATCAAATATAAAATGAAGTGGATCTCATTCATGCCAACAAAGCAGTGTGTGCGTGTGCGTTTGAACCCCGCTACACACGTGCGACTTCCCAATCACAGCTGGGCACTCCAGATTGAATTGATATTGATTTACAATTAATTCCAATATATTTTATCCTGATTCAGCTTGTTTATTTAACGAATGTTCATAATCAGAGACTTGGGAGTCCTCAGGCGGTATACGGCGTCGCCACCGAGGCTGGAACTGCAGGTCGAGATCTGCCTCAAGTGAAATGTACAAAGAGGACGTCAAAGTCTGATAAACATATTGATATATTTACTGTCACAAGACGAGGTCTTTGTTGTGTAACTCGGGGTCACCGAGTAGAAGTTGACGGATGGCTGGACACACTGACGTTTCTCTTACCTTTACAAAGCTGATGGCGAACTGAAAAACTGCTGACTTTTTTTCTTGGTATGAAGTCAGACTTTGACATTGGCCTGTTCCACTATCTTTGGGGGGGGGGGGGGAGGGGGGCTTCAATAGATCTGTGACAAGTCTGTGAAAAGTCAGGGCTTAGCCTTCATTACACGCGAAAAAGTCAGACTTTGACATTTTGTCAAGGCTTAGCCATAGTTGCATGCTAAAAAGTTAGATTTACATTTTACGATGTTGAAAAATATCAAGGCAGTTTTTTTCACTGGATTGAGTTAAATTTGAAGGTGCTGACATGGGGGGGGGGGGGCTCCCCTGGCCCCCCTACGCCATTACTTATAAATAATAGATTCCTGCATTAAGCGCCCCTTAATCCTGATACATGTCAAAGTAGGAGCTCTAAGTCTGTCAGTCGTCGCCGTTAAATAAATAAAACCAGCAGCTTTCTGTGAACGATGTGTTTATTTACTGAGAGACCTCTAAACAATAGAGAACACATTTACTACCCAAACCTCCTCTACTGAGACCCCCCCCCCCCCCCCCGCCCCCGGCAGCTGGTCATGCCTGCGCTTTGTTTCTCAGATTGCTCTAATTCTCCGGCTCCCTGAAGTACGAGTGTCACGTTGACATTTGACACTCGCCCTTCTCTAAGGTTAAACCAAGGTTAAACTAACCCCGCCCGTATAATGACTTCTAATCCCCAGACCCGCTAATAATCTCTTAATCCACTCAATATCGCCCGTACCACCACGCCACCCCGCGGCGCGCACACACACCACGCGTCACCCCGCCACCTGGTGAGAGATCCCCGCACCAGCCGCGCCCCGGGGCCGCTCTCCTAGCAGATGTTTGACGGCTCTCCCAGCAGATGTCGGGCGTGTCGGCCCTTCACGTTGACGGGGATTATGAGCAGTCCGACACCCCTCACCAGGTGGGTGAAGACAAATGCTGGCAGTTGGGCGATTTCTTAATTAATTTTTGCAAATAACTCAGGATGATATAAGTTCCAGATAGAAGCAAATAGAAAATGCAAAAAAAAGCATGTCACCATGCTAACTTCTATGGGAAGGCCATTTAAATTTTTTTTTATTTATTGGTCGTAATTCAACTACAGCGGTTGGTTTTAAATCACGGCCGAAACAATCAAATGGTATAATCAATTGTTTTCAAATCAACATAGTATTACATGATGAATAATATCAATGATGAAAAAGGTGAGGAATACAGTAAATGACTGTGTAGTAATAAGAATTAAACTATGTTAGCACAGTCTCAGTGTAAGAAAGCCATCAACCATAGGAATGTGGCCTGAGTCACTGCTAGCGTTCAAATCATCAAATTTAGTTTGTTAGGATACATACCTTATAAATGTAACAATACCAGGTAAATCACGTTCAAGTGGCAATTACCTATGAAATGTATGGTAGGGATCTGACCTGCCTTTTAAAAGCCATTTTACTAGGTTTTGTCTTAACATCTTCAGGGAGAGAGTTCCACAATCGGCAACCCCTCTGAAGAAGGGAAGTGCTTATCTATTGGTGTCTAAGGGAAACTGCTATATTTTCATGAAGCCAGATGGCAGCACCAGTGTTATGTTAAGTAGACACAGGGGGCACTGTGATACCTACCCGTATTTGTCTTTAATACCCGACACTGCTGTATTTTCACATGGCTGCGTCTGACCTACCCGTCACGCGCCATTAATCACGTGACACGCCCTCTAGCGGAGAGGAGCGGCACTAGTGTTTCTCGGACTGGCTGCGTTCTGTGTGTGTGTGTGTGTGTGTGTGTGTGTGTAGGTGTGTGTGTGTGTGTGTGTGTAGGTGTGTGTGTGTGTGTAGGTGTGTGTGTGTGTGTATGTGTGTGTGTGTGTGTCGTGTGTGTGTGTGTGTGTGTGTGTGTGTGTGTGTGTAGGTGTGTGTGTGTGAGAGTATGTGTCATTTATATTTAGGTAAACAATACATAAACAACTACCTTAGTTGAACTGCCAACAGTTTATCTCTCATTTCTACAATGTTGTCTAGAAGTACTGAGAAAAGGTAAAATAATTAATTACATAAATCGCATTAAATGACAATACTGTACATATGTTAAAATTGATCAAACTGGTGGGGGGGGGGGGGGGGGGACAAATTAACAATGAATATATATGTGATATGAATGATTTAAGAATAAGAAAATTAACAATTTGAACTAATGAATAAGTTGACTAGATAAATAAGATGAAAGATTAGATATAATTACCTTCACTATTATATCAAATACAAAGAATAAAGATATATACAACAATAAGTTTAAAATATATATAAATGAAGAGTAAAAGATAATTAGTAAGATGAAACAAATAAGAATGAATCATTTAATTCATTTGATTTATCTATCTTTACTTTAGTGTAAGACTTTACATGGATATAATTTGATTCATTTGAGTTTATCTATTTTCTTTCCTATATAAATTATTTCTCCTAAAATCAATATCTTTTTTAAAAGACCAAAAAAAGAGAAAAACTGTGGCTGAAAGAGTTAACACGATGACGAGAGGGTTAAGTTAACGGTAGTCAGGGCACGCTGGGTCGCTGTGCAGCACCGCAGATAGCAGCGAGCACACAGAGCGTGGTAACGGGTTTGTGACGGACGTGTCTCAACTCGTCTGTCTGTGCGTCCTCAGGGGACCTCTCTACGTACCCCCCTCCCCCCCCCCCCCACACACACACAGACGTCACGTGCAGGGCGTGACGTCATCCCCGGTCAGCGTCCCGTTAGAGGGCGGGCTGAGGTCAGACTTTTAGGTCAGACTTTGTACAGAAATGGCGCTCAAACTGGACCTGACAGCGTCTCCGTCACTGTATAAATAATGTCAATCACAGCGCAGCTACTCCTCATCAATCTTACATTTCACTTCCTGTGACTACGTCTTCTCTGCACGACAACGTAAAGTGTGACACTAACACCAAGTGACATGTAAATAATGCAATATAAAAGCAAAAAATCATAACGAATCTGGAAAAAAATTATCTCTGCTTCAAAATAATGTATGGCAACTTCGTCAAAATCATTAAAAAAAGAATAAATGGATCTAGAATTAGGGGAACACAGTGTTTTAGTTGGCGACACCGTGTTCAAAGTTTTATAGTCTTTTCTCTCCTATCACCACCATCCTTATCGACCAAGCGAATGAGAGCATCACATTAAAAGCAAATCGGTCTCACTTTGCCAAGTGGTTTGAGTTTCCCTGACAACCGTTGAATAGAGCAGCCATTACCATACAACCATCGTCATCCACATTTCACTATAAGATCAAACTCTGACAAATAAACTAGCCGGGTCAGTTACAACGACCCGTTGACTCTCCTTCACCAAGTTACCAGATGAACAGTTTGGTGGTCACTGTTATGATTCATTTTTAATTGATAGATGATTAATGTAGTGGGCGTCTTTCAGCCACTGTGTTGTGAGAGTGTGGCTGAGAAAGCCACTCGTGGTTCACGGAGGTGAGTGTGCTGGTGGCTGGGGACCCGTCTGGGGACCCGTCTGGGGACCCGTCCACAGTAAACAGCCGGTGTTGTGCTGACACCTGTGTGAGGCGAGTAGAGGCCAGGTGTCCCCCCCCTCCTCCCCGCCCCCCCTCCTCCCGGCCCCCCTCACAGCGGGGTACTGACCGCGGGGTGCACAACCCGCTTTGTTTGTCCCCGTAACCACGGGGAGTATTACGTCACTTATGACGGGGCGTCTATGGCTGACGTATGACATCGCCAGGCGGCGCTGACTGCCGTATCCCGACCTGCACGCTTTGTCTGAGGTTCCATGTTGATCCACTAGGAGGCAGGTCGGAGACGGCTTTAAAGCACTGGGCGTTCCCTGGTTCCCTGTCTATACACTAGGGGGCAGGTCGGAGACGGCTGTAGGACACAGGGTGTTCCCTGGTTCCCTGTTTATCCACTAGGGGGCAGGTCTGAGGCGGATGTAGGGCACAGGGCGTTCCCTGGTTCCCTGTTTATCCACTAGGGGGCAGGTCGGTTGTAGGACACTGGGCGTTCCCTGGTTCCCTGTCTATACACTAGGGGGCAGGTCGGCTGTAGGACACTGGGCGTTCCCTGGTTCCCTGTCTATACACTAGGGGGCAGGTCGGCTGTAGGACACAGGGTGTTCCCTGGTTCCCTGTCTATACACTAGGGGGCAGGTCGGCTGTAGGACACCGGGCGTTCCCTGGTTCCCTGTCTATCCACTAGGGGGCAGGTCGGCTGTAGGACACAGGGTGTTCCCTGGTTCCCTGTCTATACACTAGGGGGCAGGTCGGCTGTAGGACACAGGGTGTTCCCTGGTTCCCTGTTTATCCACTAGGGGACAGGTCTGAGGCGGATGTAGGACACAGGGCGTTCCCTGGTTCCCCGTCTATACACTAGGGGGCAGGTCGGCTGTAGGACACAGGGCATTCCCTGGTTCCCCATCTATACACTAGGGGGCAGGTCGGCTGTCGGACACAGGGCGTTCCCTTGTTCCCTGTTTATCCACTAGGGGGCAGGTCGGCTGTAGGACACAGGGCATTCCCTGGTTCCCCATCTATACACTAGGGGGCAGGTCGGCTGTCGGACACAGGGCGTTCCCTGGTTCCCTGTTTATCCACTAGGGGGCAGGTCTGAGGCGGATGTAGGGCACAGGGCGTTCCCTGGTTCCCTGTTTATCCACTAGGGGGCAGGTCGGCTGTAGGACACAGGGCATTCCCTTGTTCCCTGTCTATCAACTAGGGGGCAGGTCGGAGACGGCTGTAGGACACAGGTCGTGCCCTGGTTCCCTGTCTGTCCACTAGGGGACTCCACTCTCCTGGCTGATGCCTTGTCTTGCTTGCAATTTCCAGAGGTACGAAGAACCCGTCTGGAGATTCGGGTAGATGAGGCGATCAGTGTGTGTGGACGGGGTCGCAGACTGCACGCTATTACAGTCACATGTTCGGCGACCGGACCAAGTAAATTCTGAGGCCGTCTCACGTACAGAAAAAAGGGGTGCATTTCCCGATGCGTTCCCGACAAAAACAATGACGACATCAAAGACGTCTGCGTCTCAGGCGCGTTCCTAGTTCGGCCCGCCTTGTTTGGGGGCGCCACCATCACATCCCGGGCTCGGCGTCCAGGTGGCGGCCTCTAGTGGCGGCGTCTGTCATCTCCACACCGGTCTCATTCTTGTTTTCTTTTAGATTGGCCGCCACCTCTGTTTACACTACGTTCCAACTAAGAGGTTGGTAACGTTAACCCATGGACGTGTCCACGGATTCTCACTCTCAAACCAAGTCATATCCTTTATATGTGGGTTCTGAGAGCAGAAACACTTATCATGAAATACTAGCAGCTCACCAAATTGATAATAGATCTACCTTTATGGTTATTTCATCCAAAAGACACACAGAAGAAAGTATGAACATGGAAAAAAAACTTCAAGAGTGAGAATGGACATATTCCACAAGCATAGGTATAGGTGAGACAAGAATCTGCAGGGAGAGTGTCAAACTCTTGCAGCTATAATGGGTCAAGGCGGTCACGGATTTAACGTGACCAGAGCTAACGTAGTGCAGCTCTGGCGGCCAGTGTAGTTTCCTTTTCTCACAAAGCCGCGTCAGACTGCGGCCTTTCTCACGGCGCTATCAAGTGTTGTAGGCGGGAAAACGGTGTACTAAATGGTTCTCCATAATGGGAAAGTAGTTTTCATTGCAATCAGTAGACTTGCCCGGGTCGGGGGTTTTATATTTAACTCATGGTATTTAGTCCCCATAGACCTCACATCTGCAGCTCCAGTTATAAGCCCACATAAATAGGCGTCCCTTCATTTTCCAGGGACAAACATGGGTATGTAGACGGTCTATCAGACACACCCGAAGAAATATTTGATATACCTCATTATACACCACAACATAGACTGGCTCCAGTCTCAGAAACATTCGATATACACTAAAATCCCGCTTACGGGACACCTCAATTAAGGGAACACCTTGCTTAAGGGAACACCTCGCTTAAGGGAGCACTTTGCTCGGAACGGAGGGTGATCCTTAAGCAAGGTTTTAATGTACCTGCTATTACACCATACATACAAATACCTCATTATACGCCAAACCAAAGACTGGCTCCAGTCTCAGAAACATACGATATACATGTACCTGCTATTACACCAGAACTATAGTCACGGAATATACTGTAGAACCCCGCCTAACGGACACCCCGCGAAAGCGGACACCTTTGCTCAGAACAGTTTCCTCTATAAGATATTTATTTTAACCCCGTGGAAGCGGTCACCCCGCATAAGCGGACCCTATATTACTGTATTACTAAAAGAGGTCACTGCAAGTCTACAGCTAAAAATACAATTAAAACTTGGCGGTGTTCAGGTGAATGTGTCCAGCCTGATACTGAAGGACATCAAAGGGCGGTGAGATTTACCGTCACAAAAACTCAGTTAGTGCAGTAACGATGTAACCTTTAAAGGTATATTGGACACCCACCCACCAGTTAGTGCAGTAACAATGTGACCTCTAAAGGCATATCAGACACCCACTCACCAGTTAGTGCAGTAACAATGTGACCTCTAAAGGCATATCAGACACCCACTCACCAGTTAGTGCAGTAACAATGTGACCTCTAAAGGCATATCAGACACCCACCCACCAGTTAGTGCAGTAACAATGTGACCTCTAAAGGCATATCGGACACCCACTCACCAGTTAGTGCAGTAAAAATGTGACCTCTAAAGGCATATCAGACACCCACCCACCAGTTAGTGCAGTAACAATGTGACCTCTAAAGGCATATCAGACACCCACCCGCCAGTTAGTGCAGTAACAATGTGACCTCTAAAGGCATATCGGACACCCACTCACCAGTTAGTGCAGTAACAATGTGACCTCTAAAGGCATATCAGACAGCCCCCCACCAGTTAGTGCAGTAACAATGTGACCTCTAAAGGCATATCGGACACCCACCCACCAGTTAGTGCAGTAACAGTGTGACCTCTAAAGTCATATCGGACACCCACTCACCAGTTAGTGCAGATACAGTGTGATCTCTAAAGGTATATTAGACACCCACTCACCAGTTAGTGCAGTAACAATGTGACCTCTAAAGGCATATCGGACACCCACCCACCAGTTAGTGCAGTAACAGTGTGACCTCTAAAGTCATATCGGACACCCACCCACCAGTAAGTGCAGTAACAGTGTGACCTCTAAAGGTATATTGGACACCCACCCACCAGTTAGTGCAGTAACAATGTGACCTCTAAAGGCATATCAGACACCCACTCACCAGTTAGTGCAGTTACAATGTGACCTTCAAAGGCATATCAGACACCCACCCACCAGTTAGTGCAGTAACAATGTGACCTCTAAAGGCATATCAGACACCCACTCACCAGTTAGTGTAGTAACAATGTGACCTCTAAAGGCATATCAGACACCCACTCACCAGTTAGTGCAGTTACAATGTGACCTTCAAAGGCATATCGGACACCCACCCACCAGTTAGTGCAGTAACAATGTGACCTCTAAAGGCATATCAGACACCCACCCACCAGTTAGTGCAGTAACAATGTGACCTCTAAAGGCATATCGGACACCCATCCACCAGTTAGTGCAGTAACAATGTGACCTCTAAAGTCATATCAGACACCCACCTACCAGTTAGTGCAGTAACAATGTGACCTCTAAATGCATATCGGACACCCACCCACCAGTTAGTGCAGTAACAATGTGACCTCTAAAGGCATATCGGACACCCACCCACCAGTTAGTGCAGTAACAGTGTAACCTCTAAAGGCAAATCAGACACCCACCCACAAGTTAGTACAGTAACAATGTGACCTCTAAAGGCATATCGGACACCCACCCACCAGTTAGTGCAGTAACAATGTGACCTCTAAAGGCATATCGGACACCCACCCACCAGTTAGTGCAGTAACAATGTGACCTCTAAAGGCATATCGGACACCCACCCACCAGTTAGTGCAGTAACAGTGTAACCTCTAAAGGCATATCAGACACCCACCCACCAGTTAGTGCAGTAACAGTGTAACCTCTAAAGGCATATCAGACACCCACCCACAAGTTAGTTCAGTAACAATGTGACCTCTAAAGTCATATCGGGCACCCACTCACCAGTTAGTGCAGTTACAATGTGACCTTCAAAGGCATATCAGACACCCACCCACCAGTTAGTGCAGTAACAATGTGACCTCTAAAGGCATATCAGACACCCACTCACCAGTTAGTGCAGTAACAGTGTGACCTCTAAAGTCATATCGGACACCCACTCACCAGTTAGTGCAGTAACAATGTGACCTCTAAAGGCATATCAGACACCCACTCACCAGTTAGTGCAGTTACAATGTGACCTTCAAAGGCATATCAGACACTTACCCACCAGTTAGTGCAGTAACAGTGTGACCTCTAAAGTCATATCGGACACCCACTCACCAGTTAGTGCAGTAACAATGTGACCTCTAAAGGCATATCAGACACCCACTCACCAGTTAGTGCAGTTACAATGTGACCTTCAAAGGCATATCGGACACCCACCCACCAGTTAGTGCAGTAACAATGTGACCTCTAAAGGCATATCGGACACCCACCCACCAGTTAGTGCAGTAACAATGTGACCTCTAAAGTCATATCAGACACCCACCCACCAGTTAGTGCAGTAACAATGTGACCTCTAAAGGCATATCGGACACCCACCCACCAGTTAGTGCAGTAACAATGTGACCTCTAAAGGCATATCGGACACCCACCCAGCAGTTAGTGCAGTAACAGTGTAACCTCTAAAGGCATATCAGACACCCACCCACAAGTTAGTACAGTAACAATGTGATCTCTAAAGGCATATCAGACACCCACCCACCAGTTAGTGCAGTAACAATGTGACCTCTAAAGGCATATCGGACACCCACCCACCAGTTAGTGCAGTAACAATGTGACCTCTAAAGGCATATCGGACACCCACCCACCAGTTAGTGCAGTAACAGTGTAACCTCTAAAGGCATATCAGACACCCACCCACCAGTTAGTGCAGTAACAGTGTAACCTCTAAAGGCATATCAGACACCCACCCACAAGTTAGTGCAGTAACAATGTGACCTCTAAAGTCATATCGGACACCCACTCACCAGTTAGTGCAGTTACAATGTGACCTTCAAAGGCATATCAGACACCCACCCACCAGTTAGTGCAGTAACAATGTGACCTCTAAAGGCATATCAGACACCCACTCACCAGTTAGTGCAGTAACAGTGTGACCTCTAAAGTCATATCGGACACCCACTCACCAGTTAGTGCAGTAACAATGTGACCTCTAAAGGCATATCAGACACCCACTCACCAGTTAGTGCAGTTACAATGTGACCTTCAAAGGCATATCGGACACCCACCCACCAGTTAGTGCAGTAACAATGTGACCTCTAAAGGCATATCGGACACCCACCCACCAGTTAGTGCAGTAACAATGTGACCTCTAAAGTCATATCAGACACCCACCCACCAGTTAGTGCAGTAACAATGTGACCTCTAAAGGCATATCGGACACCCACCCACCAGTTAGTGCAGTAACAGTGTAACCTCTAAAGGCATATCAGACACCCACCCACCAGTTAGTGCAGTAACAGTGTAACCTCTAAAGGCATATCAGACAGCCACCCACAAGTTAGTGCAGCAACAATGTTACCTCTAAAGTCATATCTGACATCCACTCACCAGTTAGTGCAGTTACAATGTGACCTTCAAAGGCATATCAGACACCCACCCACCAGTTAGTGCAGTAACAATGTGACCTCTAAAGGCATATCAGACACCCACTTACCAGTTAGTGCAGTAACAGTGTGACCTCTAAAGTCATATCAGACACCCACTCACCAGTTAGTGCAGTAACAATGTGACCTCTTAAGGCATATCAGACACCCACTCACCAGCTAGTGCAGTTACAATGTGACCTTCAAAGGCATATCGGACACCCACCCACCAGTTAGTGCAGTAACAATGTGACCTCTAAAGGCATATCGGACACCCACCCACCAGTTAGTGCAGTAACAGTGTAACCTCTAAAGGCATATCAGACACCCACCCACCAGTTAGTGCAGTAACAGTGTAACCTCTTAAGGCATATCAGACACCCACCCACAAGTTAGAACAGTAGCAGTGTAACCTCTAAAGGCATATCGGACACCCACCCACCAGTTAGTGCAGTAACAGTGTAACCTCTAAAGGCATATCAGACACCCACCCACCAGTTAGTGCAGTAACAGTGTAACCTCTAAAGGCATATCAGACAGCCACCCACAAGTTAGTGCAGTAACAATGTTACCTCTAAAGTCATATCGGACATCCACTCACCAGTTAGTGCAGTTACAATGTGACCTTCAAAGGCATATCAGACACCCACCCACAAGTTAGTGCAGTAACAATGTTACCTCTAAAGTCATATCGGACATCCACTCACCAGTTAGTGCAGTTACAATGTGACCTTCAAAGGCATATCAGACACCCACCCACCAGTTAGTGCAGTAACAATGTGACCTCTAAAGGCATATCAGACACCCACTCACCAGTTAGTGCAGTAACAGTGTGACCTCTAAAGTCATATCAGACACCCACCCACCAGTTAGTGCAGTAACAGTGTAACCTCTAAAGGCATATCAGACACCCACCCACAAGTTAGAACAGTAGCAGTGTAACCTCTAAAGGCATATCGGACACCCACCCACCAGTTAGTGCAGTAACAGTGTAACCTCTAAAGGCATATCAGACACCCACCCACAAGTTAGTACAGTAGCAGTGTAACCTCTAAAGGTATATGAACTCGTGTGGTGAAGGCTCTATCATAAACAAGACGACACGTTGATGGTAAGGGCGGCGTGGTCATATCCTCCCAATGTGTATCAAGTAACAATAAAACCAGTGAGAACAGCCATGTGTCTGAGTGCGTGTGTTGAGAGATGTCAGTCACCA